>CAIGQV010014946.1:0-10912 GCA_903798115.1 Danio jaintianensis
GAGCTCAACACGGAGGCGGCCATCTTCGTCGGCGCCATCTTGTAACATCCTGACCAGCTGTATTACTGTGTGGTATGGCAACGCTACTGTAGAGGACCGCAAACGCCTGCAGAGAGTGGTGAGGACTGCAGAGAAGATCATCAGGACCCCACTGCCTTCTCTGCAGACTATCTACCATCGCAGAGTCCACAAGAGAACTGCCTCCATCCTGAAAGACCCCAAGCACCCACAACACAGAATATTCACACTCCTACCCTCAGGGCGGAGGTATAGGAGTGTGAGATGAAGGACTGCCAGGCTCAAGAACTCTTTTTTTCCCATCAGCTATCAGACTTTTAAACGGATAGCCAGTGGACATAAATAGTTTCTTTTTTTTTTTTTGGAGCATACGGACAAACTATACATTGTTTACACTGTACTGAACGGCTAGATCTGCTCAGTAGCACATTACATTCTTCGTCTCAGTTTGCACTATTAATGCATACAACTGCACTCAATCTGCTCCAGCCATTATACTGTTGTTTGCACATACGCCAATTGCACTAGGCACTTTTTGCATAATAAGCACAATTTTATACACTTAACTACTATACATTGTTTACATCTGTTTACATTACTCCACAATCAGTATTATATATTGTTTACATTCATAGATATATATATATATATATATATATATATATATATATATATATATATACATTCCATAGTTATACTTCTGTTGTGTATATATGTGTATGATGTGTAAATTATGTGTATGACTTCACTGTGGACGGCAAGAATTTCACTGTACAGGGAAACTTGTTTCCTTACTGTGCACATGACAATAAACAAATTTATTTGAAATAAGGAACTAAGCCGAAGGAAAATGAATGAATGTTTTGTTTTCAGAAATATTAACCAAAAATAAGTGAGTTTTTTTTCCTTAAAACAAGCCAATGGGGTAAGTAAAATAAAGATTAATGAAAAGATATTTTACTTATCACGTTGGCAGATTCTTTTGCTTGTTTTAGGCAAGAACCTCTTAATTTTTACTTAATATTTCTAAAAACAGCAAAAAAAATGTCTTGTCTAGAAAATGCTTCTTGAGTGTTTAGATATTTGGACAAGAAACAAGACAAAAAACTCGAAGTAAGAAACACATTTTTTGCAGTGCTGGTAGGATATAAATCTTAAAATCCAATCCAAGCCTGAGATCATCATATATTGGTAAACCATTTCCCCTCCTACTCTGTTCCAGTAAGTAGGGCAGCAGTTGGATGGGTGGAGATGGGAATGATTTGATGTATTAAGTTAGCGATGTCACTTTGTGTCCAACATCTGCTGTGTAAATGAACGAGCGTCTCGGCTCTCCTCCGCTCGACCACCAGCTGTTTTTGTGACGGCGTGTGATGGAAACGCCACTGACAGACGGGTGACTGACAGATGCAAGGCTGACTGCGCTGCACTTTTACTACTTCAGACTTCCTGAGTGACAGAACGTCGACCTGTGCTAAAGGAAGTGTCTCCTGTGAAAATTTACACGTTTGGTTGAATGCCAGCTGGCCTATTTAGATCAATGTCTCGCTTGGAATTTAACCCTGTAGCGCCTGCTGATATATGCATTTATAAGCCCTCTAAATTAGGAACATGATTAAAATGCCTACTGTCACCTGATTGGCCAAGCAAAAAGGTATTTTAAAGATCCCATGAAGTGTTTTGCTTTTGTTTGGTTTTTGTTTGATGTGTGACATAATTTGAAGTGAAACCTAAAGACAGGGTGGGACATAAAGTAGCTCCTCCCCCTTTTTAAAAACCAACCAATAGCATTGTTATTTTATCACAGCTCTGCCAGGGAGAGTGGAGTAGCTTCTTGAAGGGGGCGGGACATGTCAGATATTATAGAGCATTTGATTGGTCGGAAGATTTGATGAGAAACTGAAGTATGAGGTGACGCAATTAAACTGCTTAATTAATCCAAGCTTTGGATGTTTGTATCGTCCGAATGTGAAATTTGTCTCTGTTTTGGAACACACTAGATTATACAGTGTATATATATCCTTAAGAAATACTAGTACATATTAACATACTGATACTATTACAAAAAAACGTAATATGATTTCACAGGGACTTTAAAGAGGTCATGAAAAGTCTGAGGTAAGAGTTCGCTCGTGGCATAGATTAAACAAGGTACTGGAAATATTCCTCAGTGATTTTGGTCCATGTTGGCATGATAGCATCTTGCAGTTGCTGCAGATTTGTCGGCTGCACATCCATGATGCGAATCTCCTGTTCCACCACATCCCAAAGGTACTCTATTGGATTGAGATCTGGTGACTGTGGAGGCCATTTGATTACAGTGAACTCAGTGTCATGTTCAAGAAACCAGTCTGAGATGATTTGGCTTTGTAACATGGTGCATTATCCTGCTGGAAGTAGCCATCAGAAGATGGGTACACTGTGGTCATAAAGGGATGGACATGGTCAGCAACAATAATCAGGTAGGCTGTGGCGTTGACACGATGCTCAATTGGTACTAATGGGCCCAAAGTGTGCCAAGAACATATCCCCCACACCATTACACCACCACCACCAGCCTGAACCGTTAATACAAGGCAGGATGGATCCATGCTTTCATGTTGTTGACCCCAAATTCTGACCCTACCATCCGAATGTCGCAGCAGAAATCGAGACTCATCAGACCAGGCAGCATTTTTCCAATCTTCTATTGTCCGATTTTAGTGAGCCTGTGTGAATTGTAGCCTCAGTTTCCTGTTCTTAGCTGACAGGAGTGGCACCCGGTGTGGTCTTCTGCTGCTGTAGCCCATCCGCCTCAAGGTTGGACGTGTTGTGCGTTCATAGATGCTCTTCTGCATAGCTCGGTTGTAATGAGTGGTTATTTGAGTTATTGTTGCCTTTGAACCAGTCTGCCCATTTTCCTCTGACCTCTGGCATCAACAAGGCATTTGCACCCACAGAACTGCCGCTCACTGGATATTTTCTCTTCTTCGGACCATTCTCTGTAAACCCTAGAGATGGTTGTGCTTGAAAATCCCAGTAGATCAGCAGTTTCTGAAATACTCAGACTAGCCCGTCTGGCACCAACTACCATGCCACGTTCAAAGTCACTTAAATCAGCTTTCTTCCTCATTCTGATGCTCGGTTTGAACTGCAGCAGATCGTCTTGACCATGTCTACATGCCTAAATGCATTGAGTTGCTGCCATGTGATTGGCTGATCAGAAATTTGCGTTAATGAGCAGTTGGACAGGTGTACCTAATAAAGTGGATTCAGTGTCCGAGTGTATATTTTCGTGTTTAGTTTCTTTTATAATAACAACAGTAATTATCTGTACTTTTTTATCATTCTTTAAAGCAAATTTTTCTATCTTAAAAGTCTACTGCAGTATTGTTATATGTTAAAAGTAAAATACTTTATGGAATTATAAAATATTTCCTGTGAAATTACAATAATATCTTGTAGTCATGGAATACGAAATTACTGTTGTTTTTTTACAGTTTTTCTACACTTTTGGTTCTGACTGTTGTTTGTAAGAGACTTTTCTGTTGCCCCGGTTTAAAAAAATTACAGTTTTTTTTTACGATTTTGTTTTTTTGTTATTATTTTTACAGTGCATGGAGAGAGGAAGACATTGCTTTCATTGTACTATATTCATACAGTATACAGTAGTCTACATTTAAAGTGAATCGAAACCTTTTATTAAAGTTGTCCTAAAACAATAGTGCTGTTTTTTAAAACAATAACAACTTTTTCACTTTTTGAGTGCCTTGTGTGACGGTCTTGCCTGGGCTGTCTTTTTACTGTACAATGGAGACAGCGTGTGTAAATAGTTTCTGGCTCATAAAGAAAGAAAGAATTTTTTAATATGCCAATTAAATTATTTTAAACTTTGTGATCATATAGTGTTTCAGTTGTACATTTTAACAGTGAATATGCAAAACATAACACACTTTAAATTAATTATAAATGACAAATCAATGAATGACAATACTCAATGTACAATTATTGAGTAATACAGAGCAATACAATTAAACTCAAAAAGAAGGGAAACATCCCCATCGAGTGGAGAAATTTAGCATCTCATTGTGAATCAAGAAGAATTACAAACATTTAATAACATTTAACAACATACCTGTACAATGGAGACAGCGTGTGTAAATAGTTTCTGGCTCATAAAGAAAATAACCATTTCTATATAAAACACAAGACGGCACACAAATTGATTACAATCAAGCCTCGTTATATAAACATGTTATAACTCAAGATTGAGCAACACACTCGATGCCAAACACTTAACAGTGTCCCAACATATTCATTGAAACATTCAGTCACATTAAAGCTAATATTTATGTGCTTTAGACACTTCTTCTAACCGAGAGAAACGTGCAACTTACCCACAGCAATGCTTCATTAACTCTGCTGTTTGCGGTCTCTACTCCACACGCTTATTACACACTGTAGATGGCGCTGTCCCCATTTAAGCATTAATTTGAGAAGGAGGTAACTGCAGTCTGAAGAAATAGGCGTGGCAAAGGTAGGGGTGCCAAAAGGTAAGGGACGTCTTTATTCTTTATTCTAAACACCAGTCCACCTTTACACTAAACAAGCGAGTCTATTAAATTACCAAATAAATTGTATTTTCTAACGTCTACCCCAACCCTAAACCCAACTGTCACAGTACTGTAAAAATATTAATTATTGTTATACAATGTCATAAAAAATGCTGCTATATTGATGTGCATATCGCACCTCCGGCATGAAAAACCTTTTGCCACGGCCCTACCGGAAAAAAAAACTTGACCAATGAAAAAACCTTTTGCCACGCCTCTAAGTTTAGCCACGCCCAATGATCCAGACTGCAGATATCCATACTACATTAATTTAACACACTTCTTTACTCCGTTACACTTGGACTTATAATTTTTGGCTTAAGATCGGTATTTGTACTTTTTAGTGTTTATTCAGATTGTTTAAATGACATTTAAGTATTCATACTGTAAATTATCTCCTTTTTTTGGCATTTTGGATTAACATATGTTGACTAGCTTATATAATGTCTTGACTACGCATCACAATCTTGTTGCATTTCAGTATTTGCATCTATATTTTTTATGTTGCATACTACACATTAGAACAATTTTGAAAAACCTTTTTTGATCCACTTCAAATGTTACTTTTTATTTATTTTTTATTTTTTATGGGGGATTTATTATGTACAGCAGGCTATTTAAGCTATTTTTAATTATTGCTGTCATCATATTACTTTAATTTGAGTTGTATTTTATTCAAAGTCTCCAAAAGAATCAGAGATTGATTGAGTGCTTTTATCGTTGACCCGTGGGGATTTGTTTGGAAATATCAGTGACCTTGTATCTTTGCTCCAATGACCTTTCAAACAGTATTAAGCTTGAGTTGACAAAAATAAAATACAATAATACACGGAAAACCCCTTTCTGTGGGAAGGTGGTTTCCTTGGGACATGTTTTTCTTTGAAGAACAAAATCGGAGAATAAGCAATGGCAAAATCCACAAACAGTTTCATAAAACATGACAAATAGAGCGTAGTCTTAATTATCTCAGGGAAAACAAATGTATCTTCATTCCCAGCTGGCACCCGGCCCTGCTGAGTATCTCTGAGTTATGAGAAGCTGGAAAGAGCAAGTGTAAATATGAGATGTATGCGTTTCATTTCAGTTTTGCTCGACGCTTACCAACAGAAATCATATGGAGAAATGTAAATGTATGAAATATACATGTGTTTGCATGTATGTTGGGGTTTAATCACAACACAAATGTATTGATTTTGATAGCAATGGTGTAGCTGACAAATAAGAACATCATGTATTTGGGATTAGTTTTTGTTTGTATGAATATAAGCTTACACTGGATTATACATTAATATATTCATGTAGATTGTAGTCCTGTATATATCACATGCATGTCAGCAACCCAAACCACATGTATTTTCCATTCACAGTCTTTGTTTTTGGTTTAAAAGTGCTAATCAGATTAATACTTCAATCCAGTTATATTCATTTGCTCACACTGCTTCTAATTGAGAAAAAAACAAACATGGATCCGATTTAATCAGTTTTCGCAACCACATGTTTTTAGATGCATTTTCAGTCCAAAAATTGACAAGATGTGCCATTTTGTGCATTTGAAAGAAACAATAATTAGTAGATTACATTACTGGATCAACTTTACCTTTATGTGTATACTTTATATTCACATTTCGCAAAAACTCATAAAATTGTTCGCAGTAACTAAACGCATTTGGATACTCACAAGCGTTTAGTAAATTAGGTCTTAAAGACTTAAGATGTGAAAAAATCGAAGAAATATGTTGTGTACTTATTATTATTCATTCATTCATTCATTCATTTTCTTTTCGGCTTAGTCCCTTTATTAATCTGGGGTCGCCACAGCGGAATGAACCGCCAACTTATCCAGCATATGTTTTACGCAGCGGATGCCCTTCCAGCTGCAACCCATCACTGGGAAACATCCACACACACTCATTCACACACATACACTACGGACAATTTAGCCTACCCAATTTACCTATACCACATGTTTTTGGACTTGTGGGGGAAACCGGAGCACCCGGAGGAAACCCACGCGAACACGGGGAGAACATGCAAACTCCACACAGAAACGCCAACTGACCCAGCTGAGGCTCGAACCAGCGACCTTCTTGCTGTGAGGCGAACGTGCTACCCACTGCGCCACCGTGACGCCTAATAATAATAGTAATAAAATAAATAAATAAAAATAAAATAAAAACAAATAATATAAAAACAGATAAAAACAGGTGTTAAAACAGGTTATAAAAGAAATGAAAGACATAATAGTGCGATCTGTCGGACGTAGCACAGTGCTCATTCAGTAAAGGCACAGCTAAACAGATGTGTTTTAAGTCTGGATTTGAATGTACCTAATGTTGGAGCACATCTGATCATTTCTGGAAGCTGATTCCAGCGGCAGGGGGCGTAGTAGCTGAAGGCCGATTCACCCTGCTTTGACTGAACCCTTGGAATTTCTAATTTATATGATCCTAAAGATCTGAGTGATCTATTAGATTTGTATTCAGTGAGCATATCTGTGATGTATTGAGGTCCTAGGCCATTTAGTGATTTATAGACAAGTAGTAATACTTTAAAATCTATTCTGAATGTGACTGGGAGCCAGTGTAAAGACCTGAGGACAGGTGTGATGTGCTCTGATTTTCTGGTTCTTGTCAGAATCCTGGCAGCAGCGTTCTGGATGAGCTGTAACTGTCTGACTGTCTTTTTGGGAAGGCCAGTGAGGAGTCCATTACAGTAATCCACTCTGCTGGTGATAAAAGCATGAACAAGTTTCTCTAAGTCTTCACTGGAAACCAAGCATCTAATTCTTGTTAGATAATTCTAGGTAGTATCAGGTAGTGTACAGTCAAGCCTGAAATTATTCATACCCCTGGCAAATTATGACTTAAAGTTTTTGTTCAAATGTAAATAAAAGCTGAATTTTTTCCCCCCCACAATGATGCCTCTTGTACATCGTCTTAGTCATATATCTATCATTCTGTTATTCTGCTATATCTGTTGTTCTACAGTTCTGTCATTTGTTCGATATCATTCTATTTGGCGTTTTGTCCTTCATTCTATCTTGTCTTTAATTATGTCATTCTGTAATTCCATATATTATTCCATCCTTCCATTCTGTTCCTGTCAACCATTTATTTTTCATAACATATATAATTATGAGTTAAATTGGCATGTGGTGCCTCACACAGTGAAAAATGTGACATTATTATTGTTATGCAAGCTGTACGCATTTGTTCTTACTCTTTTGGACCTTGCTCCAAAACACATGCAATTTGTTTAAATGAATAAGACATTAAACTGTGGTGTGAACAGCAGACTAACTGCTCAGAGATCTGAAAGTGACTGAGAAAAACTCATTTGTATTCTGGTGTTAAAAAAAATCCTACTTCTTTCCCTTCATGAATTCAGCTGTGCTCTTTTTTTGTATTACATAACTGTGACTGACTGATCCAAATTTCATAAACACCAAACACACTCGGCAGGACACTTGTGTGAGCTTGAAGGGCACTGACTTCATACATCCATTAAAAATCACCTTGGGACCGGTTAGTGAAAAGTCAAGTACAAAAATGGTTCTGAAAAGGGAAGATGCTTTTAAGAAAAAACGCAAGCGTCATTTCCACTTGGCTTAATATTTTTTTTTTTTCTAATGCAGTAACTTTCATATATTCATTATAACATTTTAGCATGGATATACTTTATAGTACAAAAGGCTGTGTTAGCATTAGGGCTGCACAATAAAACAAAAAATGTATATTTAGTTTTTTTTGTGAAAATATTGCATTTATAATTCATTATATTTAGAATGGTTTGGGTGATTTTATAAGTGAGTGCATCTGCATAAAATGTAATAAACGAGATAAATATAATAAATAAGATACAAAAGATAGAATATTTATTTATTTATATTTATTTTTCTGGGAAGTCTTAATGGTATTTATACACCGATATTAAATAATCAAGTGTAAAATAACACTTCACTATATAATTGAAATGCAATTAATCTTTGTTAGAGCTACACGTGTAGTAGTTTATTGCACCTGAATGCTTTGAACTCACTTGCACAATAAGGAACCACTCACATAGGAGATCTGTCTAAAAATGCAAGAAACAATGCTCGAATGATTTAAAAACAAATCAATGTCAAATAACATTGTTGTCATGTCAACTTGCCACTGTAAACAGGCTTGCAGTTCTTGCCCCACCTCCGAGATATTCTGATTGGTCCACTGCTTTGAAACTGAGATTGATGAGAAAAATTATGTCTGCAAAATTGTTGCAAACAATTTATGTGTTGAATTTAGTAATGTTCAACTTAATTTGTTTGTTTAAATTCAGCCCAAATAAATTGTTTACAAGCACTTAACTTTAATTTAAAAATTAGTAAATCCAAGGAGTCATCTTTGAAACATTTTTTTCAGTGTGCTTGTAAAAGTTGAAATTGCTTGAAACAGCATTTTAAAAATGTGACTTAAAGACCCAAGCATGATGGTCATTCACATTCAAAAAAATGCATGTTTACTTAGAAACACAATGGAAAAGAAGAGCGTTGGAATGGAAAAAAAACTGTGAATGGCCTATTGTGGATGTTGATGCTGAAAGTAGATATTTTGTGCAGCTCAAGATAGCTTACACACTGCAAAAAAAATTATAATAAAGTTTCAAGTCCAAATATCTAAAAGTCTAAAAACAAAAAAAATAATAATCAAGAAGCATTTTCTAGACAATCAAAAAAAAAATTAGAAATAATTAGTAAAATTTAAGTGTTTTTTAATTGTATTTAGTCTGCCAATTAAATAATAATCTGCCAATATGGTGAGTAAAAAACATATTTCAAACCGAAAACAAGAAAATTTTCTTTACTTTCCACGTTGCCAGATTATTTTGCTTATTTTAAGCAAAAGCACAACATAAAGTTCAAAACAACAACAGATAACATAAGATCAAATTCCAAAATAAACAAAAAATAAAATAATCGGTGGGTAAGCAAAAAGAAGTCGACCAGAAACGATCCTCCAAAGCAGTCTGTGGAACACATCTTTTTCAGCTCCTTAAATAAGACGTCAAATTAGCTGCACCTGCTCATACTGATGATGACCTATCAAGAAAAAGAAAGCAAAACCCAGGAAACAGAATGAACCAATCACAAACTCGTAAAACAACAAAAAAAATATGTTCTTGTTTATCTAGAAAAGGCTTCTTGACTTTAGAATTTTTACGTATTTGGACTAGAAACAGGGCGACATGGTGGCTCAGTGGTTAGCACTGTCGCCTCACAGCAAGAAGGTTGCTGGTTCAAGTCCCGGCTGGGTAAGTTAGCATTTCTGTGTGGAGTTTGCATGTTCTCCCCGTGTTGGCGTGGGTTTCCTCCGGGTGCTCCGGTTTCCCCCACAGTCCAAAAAGAATGAGTGTGTGTGGATGTTTCCCAGTGCTGGGTTGCGGCTGGAAGGGCATCCGTTGTGTAAAACATGTGCTGGATAAGTTGGCGGTTCATTCCGCTGTGGCGACCCCTGATGAATAAAGGGACTAAGCCAAAAGAAAATGAATGGACTAAAAACAAAACAAAAACTCTAAGAAAGAAAGACAGTGTGTTTTCTAAACAATTAAAAAATAAGGTTTTGTTTTTGGAGGCACGGTGGCTCAGTGGTTAGCACTGTTGCCTCACAGCAAGAAGGTTGGTGGTTTGAGTCACGGCTGGGCCAGTTGGCATTTCTGTGTGGAGTTTGCATGTTCTCCCCGTGTTGGTGTGGGTTTCCTCCGGTTTCCCGGACAGTCCAAAGACATGCGGTACAGGTAAATTGGATGAACTAAAATTGGCCGTAGTGTATGAGAGTGTGTGTGTGTGTGTGTGTGTGTGTGTGTGTGAATGTGAGTGTGTATGGATGTTTCCCAGTACTGGGTTGTGGCTGGAAGGGCATCTGCTGCGTAAAACATATGTCGGAATAGTTGGCGGTTCATTCCACTGTGGCGACCCCTGATAAATAAAGGGACTAAGCTCTAAGACAACAACCTCACCCTCAACACGGACAAGACTAAGCAGATGATAGTGGACATGAGGAAGGAGAGGGGAACTCATCAGCCAACTCAACTCAACTTGAAGTGGAAAGAGTGAGCAGTTTTAAATTCCTGGGGGTCCACATCAGTGAGGACCTCACCTGGACACTGAACACCACCCAGCTGGTCAAGAAAGCACAACAGCGGCTGTACTTCTTAAGGAAGCTGAGGAAACTTGGTCTGTCATCTAAGATCCTTAGCAACTTCTACTGCTGTGTGGTTGAGAATCAGAATCAGAATCAGAAAGAGCTTTATTGCCAGGTATGTTC
>CAIGQV010014949.1:0-10305 GCA_903798115.1 Danio jaintianensis
TTCCATTTGAACAAAAAATGGCTGTCAGAATTTGACAGGGGTTTGAATAATATCAGGCTTTATTGTATGTGTATGTGTATGTATACACTACCTGACAAAAGTCTTGTCTTCGATCCCAGTTGTAAGAGCAACAAATAATAACTTGACTTGTAGTTGATCATTTGGAAAAGTGTCAGAAGGTGGATTTTTCCCATGAATGATCTGTTGAACTGCATCCCAATCATCACATATACTGCAGAAGACCTACTGGAACCCACATGAAGCCAAGATTCTCACAGAAATCAGTCAAGTTTGGTGAAGGAGAAATCATGGTTTGGGGTTACATTCAGTATGGGGGCGTGCGAGAGATCTGCAACATCAACAGCCTGAGGTATCAAGACATTTGTGCTGCCCATTACATTACAAACCACAGGAGAGGGTAAATTCTCCAGCAGGATAGCGCTCCTTCTCATACTTCAACCTCCACATCAAAGCTCCTGAAAGCAAAGAAGGTCAAGGTGCTCCAGGATTGGCCAGCCCAGTCACCAAACATGAACATTATTGAGCATGTCTGGGGTAAGATAAAGGAGAAGGCATTAAAGATGAATCCAAAGAATCTCCAATGAGTCCTGCAAGAACACTTTCTTTGCCATTCCAGATGACTTTATTAATCAGTGATTTGAGTCATTGCAGAGATGTATGGATGCAGTCCTCCAAGCTCATGGGAGTCAGACACAATATTCATTCTTTTCCCACTGCACCATGACTTTATATTCTATACTGGACATTATTTCTGTTCAGTGACGAGACTTTTGTCTAAGCAAAGTCAGACCTTACTGTCCTAATTAAATCATTAAAAATCAAGGCATGATCATATTTTATTTTGCTAAAATAAGTGTAATCTAGAGGCCTTTGCCTTTCATATAAGCCACTTCTGATACCAAATGATCAACTAGAAGTCAAGTTAGTATTTTCTGTTCCTAAAACTTGGATAGGCGACAAGACTTTTGTCAGGTAGTGTGTGTATATATGGATGGATAAACACACTCATGCACACACTCTTGTTTATGATTTTTTTATTTCATGTTTTAAATTATTAGATTTGTATTTACTATATTTTTTATTCTTTCTTGTTTTTGTAATTTCATATTATATTTAAAATAAAATGTTTTATTTTTGTTATTATTCATTATTTTATATTTTTTACGTTTTTTTTTTTGTAAATTTCAGCAGTTTTTGTATTTGTCGTCTTAGTATTTTTATCATTATCATGTTTTATTGTTTTTGTATATTTATATTATCTTTTATATCTTTTGTATTTTTTTGTTTTATTATTTAAATTAATTAATATTTTATATAGGCCTATATTTTTTACATGTTTTATTGTCTTGCAAAAGAGGGCAGCACGGTGGCTCAGTGGTTAGCACTGTGGCCTCACAGCAAGAAGGTCGCTGGTTTGAGTCCCGGCTGGGTCAGTTGGCATTTCTGTGTGGAGTTTGCATGTTCTCCCCGTGTTGGCGTGGGTTTCCTGCTCCGGTTTCCCCCACAGTCCAAACACATGTGCTATAAGTAAACTGAATAAATTAAATTGGCCGTAGTGTATGAGTGTGAATGTGAGAGTGTATGGGTGTTTCCCAGTACTGGGTCGCAGCTGGAAGGGCATCCGCTGTGTAAAACATATGCTGGATAAGTTGGTGGTTCATTCCGTTCATGGCGACCCCTGATGAATAAAGGGACTACGCTGAAGGAAAATAAATGAATGATTTTTTTTTTGCAAAAGGCATTTCAATTGTAAGTGTCGTCTTTTTCTAATTTATTCAGAGTATACAGATACAGAGTCCTCAGATACAGTATGTGATGTTTTTTCTCCAATTCTAACACTCTTTTCCCACAGCTGAAGATCTGACAGCCGCATTCTTCAGAGATGTATTGATTTCAATGACTTGAAGCTCATTTTTTCCTTTTGTTATGTTTTTGATTCTTTCCTTCCCAAGACAGAAGAGAAGATTCAGAGGTCTGGAGGAGCGGGAGTAGTATGTTGACTTATTGATCCTCCGCTTTTATTCTGCTCACTGAACAACTAACTACTCACTTCTTCTTATATTGTAGTGTGTGTTTTGTGTGTCATGATTAATAATTCTGGAGGTTCCTCACTTTTCTGACCTTCTCTAACACACCACGGTGCCACGTGTCGCTTTAGAGAAGTGTGTGTTTTCTCTGATTTCTCACCATGTGTTAATGTTAGGGGTGTACCGGATCACAACCCACGGTTCAGAGCGGTCAGATTTATACATTTAGCATTATCAGGAACAGTAGCAAAAATAATCACAGTATTGAATAGTTAATTTTTTTTTTTAATTCAGCTTATTTTTATTCAGCTTATTCAGGTTATTTCTTGATTTTTATTAAAATTACATGTTCTAAGTTTTGCTTGTTAAAACCAAAAGTTCCTTTCACTAATGTTTTTGTAATAAAAAAAAAAAGTAAATCTCCCCCCCTTTTTTGCTGTACTGAAAAATGGTTTGATCCGTGACTCAAAAATCATAGTGTGATCCAAACCGAGAGATTCATTACACCACTAATTAATATATATATATATATATATATGTATGTGTGTGTGTGTGTGCGCGTGTGCGTGAGTGCGTGCGCATCTGTGATATTTGACTCACTCGTGTAAGAGGGCCTCTAACACATCAGTGTCAATAATAACCACCTGCCCTTGGTGTCTGTTTTTGTGACGTGTGTTTTTGCGACTACAGTACGAGAAAGGAGAGGAATAACTATGAGCCCGTGCGCAGGTAAAGTAGATTTAGTGTGTGTTTCTGACCTGTTGGATCCAATCGAACCCCTCAGTATTGTGAGTGGTCCTGCCCAGTGTTTCTGCTCATGTAGTGGTTTTCTTCATAGCTGCATTTGAGCACATTTTTTAGACGATGACATGTCCTTGTTTTATTCCTGGTGTTTTCCCAATGATCCGAATCAGGTTTGTTAAGTGGATTTAAAGGAATATCGCACCCAAAATTTAAATGTTTATACTAAATGATGATCTCATGATGTTCCAAACTAAAAATGAGTCACAGATTATGTATTTGTCAACAAATAGGTAATCAGTTTGTCCATTTAATTTCATGAATGTACTTGGTATCTAGTTAAAAATATATATGTTTTATTATACTATTATGATTATATGTTATTATAATTATTTTATGGAATTTCATTTTGTTATTTGCTATATTTTTTCATTCTTGTTTGATTTATTTTATGGATTTCCCCCTTATTTAATGATGATTTATATTTGCACATTTATTTATTTAATATCATTTATTCTATGTAATTTTCCCCCTTATTTAATGCTATTTTATATTTTACTGTTTATTTTTATTTAATTTTCACTTCATTTCATTCCATTTTTTATTTTATTTTGTCTTTACTAACTATTTATTTTATATTATTTATTTGTAATGTTTCCCCTTATTTAATGCAAGTTTATATTTTTGGGTTTTTTATTTGTCACATTATTTTATTCCTTTTATTTATTTATTTTTTTTTTGTCTTGATTATTTATTTTATATAATTTTTTTATTATATTTTTTATTTTATTTGGTCGTGACTATCTATTTATTTAATATTATTTTTTTAATGTATTTTTCTCTTTATTTAATGCTATTTTATATTTTAGTGTATTTTTAATTTCTCACTTTATTTTATTACTTTTTTATTATTTTATTTGGTCTTGACTATTTATTTTATATTATTTATTTGTAATGTTTCCCCTTATTTAATGCTATTTTATATATTTACACTTTATTCTTTTTATATTAATTTATATTATCTTGACTATCTATTTATTTTATTTTAGGACTCATAAAAGCACAATTGAGGAACTTCACAAATATAGTATAAAATAATGTACTTTTTAAAATTAATTAATTAATTAATTTATTTATTTATTTATTTATCCTTTTTTTTTTTCACTTTATGAAATCAGCATGATGAGCATTTGTTTAACAGAGAATAAACTGACTCCTATGGGTGTAGTTTGGAATATCATGACGAAAAATTTATTGTGACACTGTAAAACCCAAAAAGTTAAGGCAACTCAAACCTTTTTAGGAAACCGATTGTAACAAACCATTTAAGTTCAAAAAAACTAATCATAATGAGTACTGTCAACTTAATCCATTTGAGTAAACGAAGCAATTTGAGCACTGTAAAACCCAATAAATGAAGAGAACTCAAACCAACTGAGTACTGTAAAACCCAATAAGTTAAGGCAACTCAAACCGTTTGAGGAAACCGATTGCTACAAACCATTTGAGTTAAAAAAAAACTAATCTATATGAGTACTGTGAACTTACTCCATTAAATACCTCATTACTTCAACTTAAATGAACTCGTTACCTCCAACACTGAGTTCAAAACTCTTTTCAAATGAGTAGAATTAACTTTCAGTACATTTAAAGTTAACTACACTCATTTTAATTTGATAAAGTTGACTGTTGGGTTTTACAGTGCAGATTTTAAAGTATTTGGGTGAATTATCTCTTTATATACCATATGAATCAGCTGTAAGCAGTGTTTATTTAGCTTGAGCATGTTCATGGCATCAGCACAGTTTTTTGCCACACAAACACTGCAGTCCTATTGATTGATTTGATTGACAGCTGATGTGTTGGCAAAAAAAAAAAGAAACGAGCAGAAAATAGAAATAGACTTGGATTGAGTTCAGTGTGTCACTCAATGAAACATTCAGTTCGGGATTTATTTTTATACTTAAAACATTGGTTCTGGCCCGGTTACCTTTTGAACTTCTGTTCTGGTCATTCATTTGAGACGCAGCAGTTTCTGATAAGCAGAAAAAGAGGAGGATTCCTGGTGGATTTAATGAATCTGTCACTCATTCAGACCTGCGGTGGAGAAACCACATTAATAAAGTCATGTAGCACAATCTGCTTTTACAGATCTCCTGAATTATTATCCCCCTGTATTTTTTTTCCTCAATTTCTGTTTAACAGAAATAAGATTTTTCCAACATATTTCCAAACATAATAGTTTTAATAACTCATTCCTAACTGATTTCTTTTGTCTTTGCCAAGATGACAGCACATAATATTTGACTAGATATTCTTCAGGACACTAGTATTCAGCTTAAAGTGACATTTAAAGGCTTAACTAGGTTAATTAGGGTAAAGTTAGGGTAATTAGGCAAGTCATTGTATAACAGTGGTTTGTTCTGGAGACAATCCAAAACTAATATTGCTGAAGGGGGCTAATAATATTGACCTTAAAATGGCTTTAAAAATTAAAAACTGCTTTTATTCCAGCCGAAATAAAACAAATAAGACTTTCTCCTGAAGAAAAAATATTATAGGAAATACTGTGAAAAATTCCTGAATCTGTTCAACATCATTTGGGAAATATTTGACAAAGAATTAAAAAAAATCACAGGAGGGCAAATAATTCTGACTTCAACTGTATATAACTGATCCAGTGTCTGTTCTATAACCACAGGAAAAGAGGATCTGGTGGTTTTTAAACAGGAATCAACAACAACTCGGTATTCATTTAGCAGACACTTTTATCTGAAGTGACTTGCAATTGAAGCACAGCCGTTATTATGTTTGCAAAATTCTTCAAATGATGCATTAAAATGCTTAGATCAATAATTATATTGCCCAAATTATAACCGTGTTGATATAAAAGAAATATTAATTAGTGCTGGGGAAAAATGAATCACGATTAATTGCGTCCAGAATGAAAGTTTGTTTTAACATAATGTACGCGTGTACTGATTACATTTATTATATACATGTAATATATGCATGCATATATTTGAGAAATTTATTATTTTGGATGGATATTTCTGTAAAATATTATGTCTTCATGGCAAAATGACAAAAGAAATGTAGTTATTGGAAATTAGTTAATAAAACTATTGATGTTTTAAAATATTTCTTTCTATCAAAATAAATATCTCTGAATATTACAATTTCACAAGAGGGCGAATTTCATCTTCAAATGTGATGGAAAAAAAATTTAAGATATGTTATACATGTCCAACTTTACACATATAGCTTTGTAATATTATATTTACTTGCGACAGCATTACTTAGCTTTCAGGTTAATGTACAGTTTAAAAAAATGAAAAGCCATAAATATCTTGCCGTCTTTAGGTATGTGTTTGTGTTTTTGGCACTAGATTGCTCTCCATCTCTACTGTGAATTCATCTTTTTCAGCAGATGCAGAGAAATGTGCATTACAGACGTGTATAAACTCTCTTCCTCAATCATGTAAATACTTAATAACCCAGAGATGAGACTGACCTACATTTGCCTGAGTGGACTTAAACCTTCTGACCAAAGCTGAATAACCAAAACCATCCCGTTTAACTCTGCTGAAGAGTCGCAGCTTGTTATATTTCTCACTATATTCTCTCTGTGTTGTGTGTGTGTGTGTGTGTGTGTGTGTGTGTGTGTGTGTGTGTGCGTGTGCGTGTGTGTGTGCAGTGTGGCTTCAGCTCTACATTCGGAAACGCCGGACCGTTATGAACGCCTCACCTCTGTCTCCAGCTCGGTGGATTTCGAACAACGTGATAATGTAAGAGACCTGTCAATCACACAATGTAGCCACACCCTACTCTATTTATAGCCCTGCCCACTCTGGATAGCCCCTCCCCCTCCCTCTTAGCATCTGAGATGGTTTAATATTTGTAATAATAATAAAAAGTAGTAGTAGTAATAATAATATACTATTATTAAATAATAATGATCTAATAACATTATTATTAATGATAATGTTATTATATTATAATTATTTAAAAAAATAATAATAATTCAGCGTGTTAATGTAAGAGACCTGTCAATCATAGTCAAGCCCTACCCTACTCTATTTATAGCCCCACCCACCCCACATAGCTCCTGCTCAATTCAGTGTGCCTCAGCATCTGTTTCACACTCTGAGATGGTTAAACAATTCACGAAAAAGCATTTGTCATGAAATGTTTAATACATTCTTATTAAATAAATCGATTGGACATGCATTTTGATCATAAAATTCCAAAACCACAGAACTCAAGCAAATGTAAATGTAAAAAAAGCATCCGTAAAAAAATATATTTTTTTGCATTGTGATAATGTAAGAGACCTGTCAATCACACAGTCTAGCCACATAGCCCCGCCTACTCAATATAGCCCCTCCCCCTATGTGCCTGGTTGAAGAATTTTTTATTATTTCTATTAAACTTTTATTTCATTTAATAAATTCTTGTTAAATAAATAGATCAGACATGCGTTCCAATCATACAGTTTCAGTACCTTAGAATTGAAGCAAATATAAGTGTACAAAAATCATCCATAAAAAAAAATAATGTCAATCACATTACACACAGTATAGTCCCACCCTACTCTATATATAGCCCTACCCACTTTGGCTAGCTCCTCCCCTTCTCAGTGTGCCTCAGCATCTGTTTCAGAGTCTGAGACTGTTAAATAATTCAGGACTGGCAGCAGTTTCTGACCATCAAAATAAGAAATGGAAGTTTAATTAATCGTGAAGGTTAAGACATATAGTCTGCCCAGTCTGCTATTTGTATTATTCATTCATTCATTTTCTTTTCAGCTTAGTCCCTTTTTTAATCAGGGATCACCACAGCGTAATAAACCGCCAACTTATCCAGCATATGTTTCACGCAGCGGATGCCCTTCCAGCCGCAACCCATTACTCTCACATTCACACACACTCATACACTACGGCCAATATAGCTTATTCAATTCACCTATAGCGCATTTGTTTGGACTGTGGGGGAAACCCACGCCAACACTGGGAGAACATGCAAACTCAACACAGAAACGGCAACTGACCCAGCCGGGGCTCGAACCAGCAACCTTCTTGCTGTGAGGCGATCGTGCTACCCACTGCACCACCGTGACGCCATTATTATTATTATTATTATTATTATCTTGTTGACAATGACACATTAAATGTATCAAAAGTGACAGTGAAGACATTGATCTTACATAATATTTTAATTTTAATTAAGTGCTCTTTTATCTTATAATTGATCAAGGAATTTATTTCCAAATTTATAATAAATTTTCATGAGCAGGATTTGCAAAGGAAGATAATTACACCCATAAAATGTTAAATAAAAAATTTATAATTTTAAAATAGTCAATAGTTTTTTTTTAAATAAAAGAACAAATAATGAACACATGGCTCAGTGGTTAGCACTGTCGCCTCACAGCAACAAAGTCGCTGGTTCGAGTCCCGGCTGGGTCAGTTGGCATTTCTGTGTGGAGTTTGCATGTTCTCCCCGTGTTGGCGTGGGTTTCCTCCGGGTGCTCCGGTTTCCCCCACAGTCCAAGCACATGTGCTATAGGTGAAGTGAATAAACTAAATTGGCCGTAGTGTGTGTGAATGAGTGTGTATGGGTGCTTCCCAGTACTAGGTTGCAGCTGGAAGGACATCCGCTGTGTAAAACATATGCTTGAATAGTTGGCGGTTCACTCCGCTGTGGCAACCCCTGATAAATAAAGAGACTAAAGACTGGTTTATACTTCTGCATCGAGTGACCCACGGCGCATGCATTTATACTTCTGCGTGCTGTTTGTGTTGCTCTGCAATAACGATTCCGAAACGCTAGCTGGCAGTGAGGTTTTTATGTTCCTCTGTGTCGAGTTTCTTCGCTGGTGTTTTGTTTTTTCTGAACGCTTCCTTAATGTACAAGTGGCTCAAACTCGCTCATTTTGAGGTGGGAACTGGCGGACGTGCAACAACTTTAATCATGAGGTAAACACAAAACAACAGTTTCCATCTAGAGCTTCTTCACGGGACTCCACACTTGTAAACACTCGCTCCATTGGGCTCGCGCGGCTCTCACCCCCGCCCACAGTCGTCAGCGCTACCAAGCCAACCAATCACAGAGCTTGCGTCGTTGCAACGTGTAGTTACATTTTTTGAGAGGTGTGCGTCAGTGTCGGCCACGGCCACGGCGAGGGTTATGCGACCACGCACAGGCTGCGCCGGAGCATACGCGTGCGCTTGACGCAGAACTATAAATAAGTCTTAAGCCATAGGAAAATGAATGAATGAAATAATGAACACATATGGTGGATGAGGAGATCCCCCCCCCCCCTTTGTGTAAAAGCACTTTGAGTTTCTAGAAAAGCGCTATATAAATGTAAGGAATTATTAATTATTATTATTATTATTATTATATATGTATGTATACACACACACACACACACACACACATATTAATATATTAATAAAAACTGTTTAAAAAAATTACTGACAATAAATTTCATTAATTTCAAAACAAAAATAAGATTATTAATAATAATAATTTATTACTACTATTAATGATTTATTTAATATTTTTTAAATAGTAATACTATTCTGACTAGTTTTTTTACTAGTTTTGATGTGTTTGTAATCTGTAAGTTGTAGGCATTTTTATTATTATTATTTTTTTTTTTCAGTTTATCTGGAAGCAAAGCAAACAAATATTTGTATTCCCCGAAATCATTTAAATTATAGTTGAGTATTCCTTTAAATTAAAAGAAGTCAAATGTGCAGCTCATTCACAGCCGGTTTATACAGAGCCAATTTTAATTAAACTTAAAAAAATCCAAATTCGGTGACACTTTTAGGATTATTAATTAAAGAAAATAAAATATGAGCACATGTATTTTCAGTACATTGAGTTGGTGATTTGACTTTGACTTTGTGTCCGACTGGATGTCTTTATTACTCATTTCCCATCCTCGTGTCCCTGTTCTCCATCCCTCTGGACTCCATAGATTTTTCCATGCAACCCTGACCTCACGTCAACATTATATACACTCGGGCACAAACCAGCGGCCTTTATCCTTTCTCTTTAAATCACAGTCATGATGAAGCAGCATTTCTGCACTCGCTTCAGACGCCGTCCTTGAAAGACCCCAGAAACCTTCAGGAGAGACTAACTCCTCCAGAAAAAAACTCTTTCTGTTCCTTACAGCCTATTTAGAGGAAAACTGAAGAGAAACCTGCATCCAGTGAAGGATTTTTGGCATTACACTGTAAAAAATATCCATAAATTAGCAGTTTTTTGTATTTTGTGATTCATGTTTTATATTATTATAATATATTTAAATGTAAATTCTTGAGTGTGATCCGCCGCTGTAAGCCTTTTCTCCAGCCTCTTAAAAGATTAGTGCAGGACTGCAGCGTCTCCAGCATTACCTGTTTTCACCTCTAATCCTCAGTATGTGTATGTGTGCGTGTGTGTGTGTGCGTGTGTGTGTGTGTGTGTGTGTGTGTGTGTGTGTGTGTGTGTGTGTGTG
>CAIGQV010014958.1:0-11398 GCA_903798115.1 Danio jaintianensis
GCTCCAGTCCTACCTAATGAGGTTAAGCTGTACATTTTACTGTAATTTTTGGAGTGTATGTTTTTTGTAAATTTTTTTTAACAAAATACCAGCAGTGGCATTGTACAAGTTAAACCTCAAGTTAACATATTCTTCATGACTAGTGACTGTATTGTTGAAACTGTGAGTATTTTATCTTATACTCACTGTTTAATGGCCTCATTCGCTACCATTCAGTGTTCTATATTCACCCTCATGACGGGGTTAACCTTACAAACTCAAATTTAAATGTTTTAATAAAACCTTAAAGGATTAGTTCACCCAAAAAGGAGCATTCTGTTATTAATTGCTCATCCTCATGTCGTTCAAATACCCTTAAACATTTGTTCACAAATGTATATATTTTAGATAAAATCAGAGATCTCCCTCAGCCTCCATAGACAGCAACAGTAGTGAGATAGTCAAACCATTATTATTAGTTTTATACTGCCTGTATTTTTTCTACAAACAAGTCATGGCTTACACGCCATGCTGGTGGTGATATAATTTTGCTAATATTCAATACAAATGTTTCCAGTGTTGGGTTGCAGCTGGAAGGGCATCCGCTGTGTAAAACATATGCTGGATAAGTTGGCGGTTCATTCCGCTGTGGCGACCCCAGATTAATAAAGGGACTAAGCCGAAAAGAAAACGAATGAATGAATACAAATGGTCTCATTTATTAGATTTTTCTCATATTAAGATTTGTATAATAACTACATTAGTAAAATTTTATTCAGAATGATAATCATGACTATGCTTTTATTATTTGTAGTACTTTCATAGCCCTTCAATATGTACAACAAGAAACAAAAAGATTTCACTGCATATATTCTGTGGAAGAATGACAATGGCTGTGTGATTTGCATTACCACTGGTGACAGGTAATGCTTGAAATATAAATGTCATGTCTGTTGTCCTAAGATGCATCAATTACATCCGTTTTACACTTTTGTCTTGTGCTTGAATGCTAAAATGGCCCTCAAATGAGTTATCGGCAATGGCCCCCCGCAAATTTGAGTTTGAGACCTCTGCTTTAAAGGTTCCTGTCCCTCCTTTACAAGTCCAAAACATGAAATCTCTTTTTTACAGTCACTAGAGTAATTACAATATAGAATTTTTGCCTCTAGAGGGCACATATTCACAACAAACAAAGGAGTATTTTGGTGAATTGTGGGAGTTGTCAATACATCCTACGGAACTCCTGCAGAAGTCATGTTCATGAATGAGCTAAAGTATTCAAAATGTATTATCATGGTAGTATGAAGCAGAGTAATGCTGAATGCATTCGCAGTGTAACAAGTCCGCAGAAGTAATTGCTGATGAGAGGCCAGTTTTATGCGGCATGAAAGCAGCAGAGCTTTATTATACAAAATGCATTTTTAGGTTCAGTTATAACGCTGCTTTGTGCAGTCTAATAAAACATAAAACATACAGTATTAAATCGTCTTTGGCATTTCCATGTTTTCTATAAAACAAAATGGAAACCATGGGTATATGGTGTCATTAGCATGGAAACACAATGACGGTCTGTGTCACTAGTTAAAATTGCTTGATTCTCTGGATTTGAACATTTTTTTTAAACATTTGGGATAATGTACTGCACGTATAAAAGTCAGCGAAAATATATAACACTTTTCTAGTGGTTTTGGGATAGCTTAATGAAAAATCGAACATACTTCGTTCATTCATTTTCTTTTTGGCTTAGTCCCTTTATTAATCTGGGGTCGCCACAGCGGAATTAACCGCCAACTTATCCAGCATATGTTTTACACAGCGGATGCCCTTCCAGCTGCAACCCATCACTGGGAAACATCCATACACTCTCATTCTCACACACATACACACACACACACACATTACGGACAATTTAGCTTACCCAATTCACCTATAGCGCATGTCTTTGGCCTTGTGGGGGAAACCGGAGCACCCAGAGGAAACCCACGCCAACATGGGGAGAACATGCAAACTCCGCACAGTAATGCCAACTGACCCAGGTGAGGCTCGAACCAGCGACCTTCTTGCTCTGAGGCGACAGCGCTACCCACTGCACCACCGCACCGCCCCATCTAACATACTGTGCCTGTAAAATATAGAAGTGACTGGTGTAATTTAGAGCTGCAGGGTGGTTCAGTGCTTAGCACTGTCGCCTCACAAGGTCGCTGGTTCGAGTCCCGGCTGGACCAGTTGGCATTTACCATTGGGTGCTCGGGTTTCCCCCACAGTCCAAAGACATGCTCTATAAGTGAATTGGGTAAACAAAATTGTCCGTAGTGTATGAGTGTGTGTGAATGTGAGAGTGTATGGGTGTTTCCCAGAACTGGGTTACAACTGGAAGGGCATTCGCTGTGTAAAACATATGCCGGAAAAGTTGGTGGTTCATTCCACTGTGGCGACCACTGATAAATAAGGGACTAAGCCGAAGGAAAATTAATGAATGGTGTCATTTACATACTATACACTGCAAGGGTAGTATGTATACAAACTATACATACTGTCACTTTAGATGCAGAATCCTAGCTATGTAGACCAAGCAAAAAATAATAAATAAATAGAAGAGAAAACTATTTTTTTTTTAATTATCACAACAAATGATTCTATTCAGATGCATTTTGTTTCAGAAACAACACCACCACCCATTTATTCCCAGTGGTCTACAATATAAAAAATGCAAAATGAAACATAAATAATTAATCATGAGACAGAATAAAATGCCATTACAAATTAGGGCTTTACAGATTTCTGCCTCAAAATGAATTCATCACCGACACAGTTCACCTCATTTTCAGTTTAGCATTTTGTGTTTTCAGATGTGTTGAAATGGGCCTTCCAGAAAACTGATTAAATATTTCCAATTTAAAGCTGCAAAAGACAAACATAAATGAACATCTCATCCATTAACAAATGATGGCTCTAAACAACAGATAGTTGTTCACCGGTATTGAATTACACTGTTGATGAAATTGATTGATTAGAATGTGAAGAGATTAACGGACGAGGCTAAACCATCCATCACAGGAGAATCATTACAAACATAATTCTCTGCCAGACAACACAAACAACATGAGGCATCCTAGACAAACACAAGAAGCCAAAACCACTGTCAGAACACTCTCTGCATCCACCATCAGGCCTCTTCCCTGATGTTTACCCCTTCTGGCCATTTTGTGGGGTTTTTTTGGACATGGTGAGCTTTGTACATTTTCACAGAAGCCTCAGACTGACTTTGAAAGGCTAAAGCTAAGGGGCCCTAGTCAAGACCCCCCATCAGTGGCAACAGTCTTCTCAAAGCCTGAGCTGCAGTACTAAACTTCAATTCACTGTGCATCCATATTTATAGAAAAATCTCTAGCGTGCAACTCAAAACAACTGTCCTAAATCTGAGAAATTCTCTTTTAAAGACTTCCATCTTGATGAGCTTCTCTGAGTAAAACAATGGATGATGTCATTTGCCAAGGCTGCCGAGGTGCTCCAGGACACATCCATTTTTAATATATCAGTCACTACTCAGGCTGAGGTAGATAAACACATTTTCACGCTAAAAGAACTAGGCTGAAACTACTGTCGTGGTGACCAGTAGTTAAATTTTGCATGCAAGAAACAGGTCAGTAGCTTAAAGCACAGCTCACATAAAAGTCACTGTGAAACCAAGCTGCTTTCTTTTGGTTGACTATCTTGCTTGTGAGCAAAATTGGCATGAGGAACTTTTTCGCCCTGTGCGAAACTTCACAAGTGAAGTCATACAATTTTGAAGAGCAAAATGTAAATGTGAACATTTTTATCAGGCTTGCTTCATAACTATCATCAGTTACATTTTTTTATATATTTTTCAGAGCATTGTGTCACTGGCTCTAGTTTACTCATGGGATGTTTTCCCCTCACACAAAATTTTCATTCAAGTTGAATTATCTGAACTTCCGCAGTAGACATGATTAAGTCCAATTACATGTGTTCGTGACAAATACATTGTCCATTCCACATCATTTGCACCGACTGGTGATGAATTGCCGTATTTGGTGTGAACCCAGCATTAGAGTAAATAATAGTGCAAATAGTCATAATTTGAGGAGCACATGCATTAGTAAAATGTTTCATGATTCATTTAAATATTTACATCCCAAAATTTGCATCTGATCGAGAAACTCCTACAATTGTATATGAAGTAAGGTCAGGCACAAAAATAGCTGTGTCAATTCCTTTTCAGCCCCATTCTTCTCTGCGTGTGTTTAATAAATACTGACAGTACTTTTTTAATAGCAAAAAGGATATTTGCGCTGGTGCATGCTCTTAACATATCTGGCCCAAAAACTCTTAAAAAAGGCCGCTGTTGACTGACTTACTGACTGACTGACCAATCTCCCCACCCACCCCCTTCCCTAAACGCAACCAATAGTGTTTTCAAAAACACAAATTGACCCGCCCACCACCTTCCCTAAACCCAACCAACAGTATTTTCAAAAGCAATACTGAAAAAGAAAAGCTCTCGCAGCAGCCTAATGTTTACCACGTTTTCAGATCTTTTATCACGCTGCCTTTTGTTTTACCTGCTTTCTGAAATCGTTCTTCACCGGACTCAAACCCCATTGTTGTGGATAACAGTGGAAAAGCCGTCCACATGGAGGTAAGCGGTCAGCTGGTAGTGCGAAAAGAAACAGAAGCTGTCGACGGCATCATACTGCCCTGTAGCATTCGTTTTAAAGACAAAATGCAGCCATAAGTAGCTCTGGCTACATAATTCGCACTCTCCAGAAATGAATATGGGGATACGTATTCACAATGAGCCTATGTTGTAACCAACATTTTTGACCGAAATGCAGTAGTATTTCTGTAAATTTCTAGTGAGATTAGTCCCCTGTCCTCTTATGGGAATACTGGAATATATGGTAACACTTTATATGAAGGGGTGTTCATAAAACTGTCATGAAAACTTTATAATCATGACATGAACCTGTCATGAATGTGAATAATATTTTATGCATGCTTATGAGAACTGTCGTTACGTGTCATTCGCTCAGTTATGACATTTTGAATGCAAAGATGACATTGTTTGTTATGACAACTTGACATAAACAAATAGATCATAAACTCTTTTGGCCTTTGTCATGACAACTTGACATTACCAAGACAACAAAGCTTGTCATGAATCTGTCATAAACATGATTGTCATTAATTCACTATAAATGTGTCATGAATTTATAACAACATCATTAATATTATACTACAGTAATACAAGCTGAATTTGTCATAAAACTTTCATTAAATATTAATGACACTTTTAAAAATAATTTGACAGAGTAATGAAACATTTAATGTTCCACTGAAAAGGTGATCAGAAAAATATTTATAATGGCTCATGATTTATGAATCATGTTTATGACAGATTTATGACAAGTTTTGTTGTTTTGGTAAAGTCAAATTGTCATGACAAAGTGAATTATAAGTTGTGATCTATTCGTTTATGTCAAGTTGTCATAATGTCATCTTTAATAGACTTAATAACAGTTGTCATAAACATGCATACAATTTCGTTCACTCACATTCAAGACATGTCATGATCATAAAAGATTCATAATAATAATAATAATATATATTATAATAATAATGATAAATATATATATCAAAAGTTGTCAGACGAGAGATCAAGGTCCCATAATTTGAAAGCATGAATAAACAAAACACCCATGAATCATGAGCTTCGGGCGACTATTAATAAACAGATTTTTTATAGCTCAATATTAATAAACCAATAGTCACAATGTTTTATTACACAAAGATGTCAGCAGTAATTATTAATTCAAAAGCAAGGAGGAATGAATGACAACAGTTGCGATAAGGTCATCATGGTGATACTTCATGTCACATACCGTTTCATGCATTTTATAGCTCTGTTACAACATATGAGTCTTTTTTAGTCTCCATAAGTCTGACTTGAGCACTTGGCCAGTCCTGCACGTGGGCACCTGCTGGTAAACTGGCATTGTTGCTCTCCAGGATTGTGCCTGCAAGAGTTTTGGCAGAATCTGCGTTCCCCTCCCCCCCATCCTCTGTTCAGCCTCTCCTCACAGTTGTTCATGAATATGAATGAAGGGCGAGTCTTGCTGGTATCATTAATGTGCCGCAAGTCCACATAAATCACACCAATATAACTCCAAATGCTTGGCTAGTAAAGATTGGTGACAGAACAGGGAACAACTGAGACTGACATGATAACTTGGCTATGGAAGATTCCCTTAGAGCATATTGATGTTCAATGAAGAGCCTTTTTAACCATATCACTTTTTTTGGGAAATATTTGGGGTAAAATACAATAATTTAAATAGGAATGCATACAATAGAGAATGCAATGCAAAATCAAACTTTTTTGATTTTTGGTTTTGCAGGTGTTTCAAGTTTGTCTCATTGTTCAAGAAATCCTTGTTTGAGATGTACTTTAAATGATGCATTGCTATTGCTACAGTATTGACAACAAACAACCAAAATATTGCAGAATGTTAAATTTACATTCACATATATTCAAACTATTGTGCACAAGTGAGAAAATTACTGAAGAGAAAGAGAAAAATAGTTTAAGAGATAGTTTACCCAAAAACAAAATTCTGTCATCATTTACTCACCCTTTACTTGTTTCATACCTTTATGAATTTCTGTAACAGAGGGAGTCGGGGTACAACAGTTGAGGGTCCAAACTTTTTATTTACAGCTTAGTCAGGCAGGCAATGTTCAGCAGGAACAAATGTTATCATGAGGGTACTCTAAAAGCGTAGTCGTGGTCACAGGCAGAGGTCGGTGCAGGCGGCAAACAGGATAAACAACGAACAAAACAAGGGTCAGAAAACACAGCAAGACTGGACTAGGAAACGCTTCGTAAAGTTACAGGTAAACAAGACTCAGCAATGTGTGAATGAAAGGTGAATATACAGTCAAGGTAATCAGTCTATGATGAGTTTCCAGCTGTGTGTGAAGTGAAGTGAAGTGAAGTGTAGTGTGGCCAAGTATGGTGTCCCATACTTGGAATTTGTGCTCTGCATTTAACCCATCCAAGTGCACACACACAGTTAGTGAACACACACATACCGTGAACACACACCCGGAGCAGTGGGCAGCCATGCTGCGGCGCCCGGGGAGCAGTTGGGGGGAACGGTGCCTTGCTCAAGGGACTCACCTCAGTCGTGGTATTGAGGGTGGTGGAGAGTGCTGGTCATTCACTCCCCCCACCCCCAATTCCCGCTGGTACCGAGTATCGAACCAGCAACCTTCGGATCACGAGTCCAACACTCTAACCACCAGGCCACGACTGTGAGTAATCAAGCGTGATGTGGAACTGGTGTGTGTGAGGTGCGTGATGGGATGTGTAGTTCAGTCTGCAACTGCTAGATCGCTGGTGATTGTGACAGTGTCTTTCTTCTGTTGAACACAAAAAACAATATTTTGAAAAATGTTGGTAACCAGCACCCATCGACTTCCATAGGGTTTGTTTTTCCTACTATGAATGTCAATAGTTACAGCTTTTCAGCTTTCTTCAAAATATCTCCTTTAGTGTTTAATAGAAGAAAGAATTCATAAAGGTTTGGAACCAGTAAATTTAAATGTTTAGGGTGAACCATCCTTTTAAAATAGCTTAATTCCAATGTGCCCTGCAAACTTTAAAAAACACAACTCTAATGGTCTATCTGCAAAACAGTGTCACTTCCAGGCCCAGTTCAGTATCAGTTATTTCAATGACGAACCAGGACTTCACTTCTTATCAACCATCATGTCCTGATCAATGTACTGCAGTCCTAAAACAGCTGACACCTAATTAAAGGGCCAGTGTGTGTGCACGCACATGTGTGTGTGTAACAGCAGTCAGGTAAGCAGCGGTAATTAAACTCTGGATGATCTGTCCGTCCAGAGCCCGGCTGGTGGGAGGTAAACTAGGCAGTTGAAATGAATGGTTAGCTTGTCTCCAGAGCTACAGTCTAATTTCCTCCACCAGACGAATCAATAGAACAATTTCATCGTAGGCACTTGAGGAACAATGAACACACACAAAAAATAATGAAACATAACAGGCACATCTTTGGGGAGGAGGCCAAGTTATGTCTTTTTATAAAGCCATCGGGAAAACAATTTGACAGCTTTATTGCACAACAAAGTTCTAGGGAATTTTTTTCTTTTTTCCTTTCAAAATCTATAAGCAGGGGTCACCAATTAGCAGACTGTAGACAAATCATACTGCACACATAAATACAATAATAAATAAACTGAGCAAAACTGAGTAAATCTCCAAAAAAGAACATATTTTACAGAGTGAACAAATAGACAATGTGTTCACATCCATCATATCACCGTTACTGTCTTTTACTATGCATATACTACTGCTATTAATTTGTTTGTTTGCTGTGTATTTATGTATTTATTGAGTGTTTTATGTATGTTAGGTTTTCACTAAATACGTAAATAACAGAAAATTATTCTTTAAGATCTATAAGATCCTGTTTCAAAGGAAATAATTAATTAATTATTTATTTAGTAAATGTTAATAATAGTTTCAGGTGTACATTTTCATCAAGTATACATAATAAGTAAGCAACTAAAATAAATGAACAAATAAATAAATAAATACTATTCTGAAAATGTACCACTATATACATTTCTGGAGAGCGCCAAATATGTCCAAGGAGGTACTTTTTTTTTGCAGTTTTTGTTTTCGTGAATCCACCTGAGGCTGCTCTGTATGCTTTTTGAGATCTCAAATTTCTCTCTCGAGTGCCATTCATGCCTGCTGTTCTCGAATAAATCCACCAGAGGCCGCTGTCGACTGACTGACTGACTGACTGACTGACTGACTGACTGACTGACTGACTGACCGATCGACTGACCCACCCTTCTCCTTCCCAACCAATAGTGTTTTCAAAAGCACTGAATGACTCGCCCACTCACTTCCCTAAACCCAACCGACAGTTTTAAAAAGCAATCCAGAAAAAGAAAAGCTCTCGCCTGATTTTTACCACATTTTCAGATTTTACCACATTCTCACCCTGTTATTTACTTGTTTATTTTGTTTTGTCTTACACGCTTTCTGAAACTGTTCTGGAACTGTTCTGGAACTGGAACTGCCGGACTTGAACCCCGTAGTCGTGGTGAACTCCTCTTTGTGTCTCAAGTCTGCCAATGTACATGGCGAGCTACAGGACAAACTGGTAACAGCAGGAAAGCTGTCCATACGGAGGTAAGCGGTCAGCTGGTAAGAGTGAAATGGAATGGCGTCATACCGCCCTGTAGCTTTCGTTTTAAAGACAAAATGAACTATACGTACTTTTGGCTACATAATTTTGCGATCTCCAGAAATGTATATAGGGGTACGTTTTCAGAATGAGCATATGTTGCAACCATGGGGTCAGCAAGATTGTTGTTGTTTTTTTAAGATCATCTCTTAAATTTAACAAGAGTTAGAGTGAAGGCATTAAAAATATTTACATTTCAATAAAATTTTTAGCAAATTCTCAAAACTTTTTTCAGTAACAATTCATCATTGTCTGAAAGATTGTAGCTGGCTTAAAGTAATTGCAACCTATTTAATTCAAGATCAAAGTGTATATTACAGATAAAATGTTGACATTAAACCTAATACATGTTTGAGAATAATATCATTGTGTTTCGAGAAACAATTTACATTATGAGAAAACAGTTTAAATGTTGAGAATGAACTCTTTTCATTTTGAGATTAACGTGTTTTGAGGAAAAAATAAGAAAAATAAAACTCCTGAGAGTTAACTTGGTAAATTTAGAGATTTCATTGTGAGATTAAAGTGAAATCTTGACATTTATGCATTCATATCTTCTGCATTCTGCTTCTTAATACAGTATGTGTTTCAGCGAATTCTGACTTGAGTGAAAAACAGTTCTTAAATGGTCTGAGAACAAACTGCTCAAACATCTTACTGCTGCCTTCATATACAACTCTGTTGTTAATGATTTGTTGTAGCTTTAATTCTAGACCATATGCTTGTGTGTATGTTTAAGCAAGTACCATTTACAATAGTTGATTTTAAGGCCAGACTTCAGTCAAAAACTTTCAGACAATGATTAATATACAGAATCGGAAATTGAAAGCCCTTTGCAACCCAAGACTACAGATGACTGCCATTCTAAAGCAGAAGTTATAATTCACTGCCTCCATTTCATTACATGTGTTGGCTGCCCCATATTGAGTGACGTCTCCAGCTGTCTGCTTGATTTCTACAGGTTTTAGCATGGCGATATGTGATCTGTGTTACTGGGTGGGCACATTCACAACTCTTCGGCTTTTGAGCTTACAGTAAAACAGAATTGCACATCATGCAGCAGTGCTGAAGTCAGCATCATAAAAGAGCATCCATTAAAACTGGCAGTATGATTTTTCAGCAGCCTTGGGGATTTCCCTACACTTCTTCTTATCAAGCAGCCGAGCTGGAAAAAGTAAAATAATTAGCTATCCAGTAAGTTTACTCAGACTGTTTAAAAACTGAAGACGGCAGAAGAGCACGGTGAAATGCTTGCTGTGCTGAAAAAGGTCAAATGGAGGGTTTCACTCCATTCTTTAAGAAAATAGGATGTTCTGGTAGCATTATCTTAATACCATATAATTGGTCTATATATAGCACATGGGGCGACACGGTGGTGCAGTGTGTAGCACTGTCGCTTCACAGCAAGAAGGTCGCTGGTTTGAGCCCCGGCTGGGTCAGTTGGCATTTCTGTGTGGATGTTTGCATGTTCTCCCCATGTTTGCGTGGGTTTCCTTTGGGTGCTCCGGTTTCCCCCACAGTCCAAAGACATGTGCTGTAGGGGAATTGGGTAAGCTAAATTGCCCATAGTGTGTATGTCCTGGTCCTCCGGGTTGGCGGTTGAGGCTGCATAATAAGCCCTAAAAGAAAACAGCGTAATTTCAAACTACAGCTGATCAAATCATTATTAAACAGGTAAATGACTTTCTAAGTAGATCTCTCTTTTTGTATGTTGTAGTGCTGTATTTATACCATAGCAATATTGTGATCTCCCGATTGCAACAGAGGAATACTGGGAGATATCTCTGTAGACTGATGGCATTTCATGCCGTTCAGTCTTATAATCTTAAAATGTGAGTAAAATCACCTGTTTTGTCATCACTTTAGACAGTACGCTAGAGAATCATTCAAATACTAGCTCTATCTCTTGGTGAATGAGCAGATGTGAAGGAATGGCGGAAGAAAGTAAAAGGGGTTTTTAGACTCTCTGTGTTTGATTTTCTTTTTATATACACGATTATGCCGTCGAACTGTTGTATAAACACAATATCACACGAGTAGCAATGCGATGTGGCTGTATATACAGCCGATATACAGCCACATCACACTGCTACTCGTGTGATATTGCTCATATA
>CAIGQV010014960.1:0-11948 GCA_903798115.1 Danio jaintianensis
TATATATATATATACATTTTTCTTCTCTCTCTCCACCAGCAGTCATGAAGTCATTTCAACAGCATTTCTATAGGATGAGCACAGATGACAGATTTTAACTTCTGTGTGGTCCTGCGTCAGCAGAGCGAATACCATTATGATGAATATGAATGCTAGTTAAAGCTTTTCTCTCCAGGTATTATTATTAGACCTCCTTGAGAGACAATCTGAGTGTGTTTGTTTGTTTTTCATGGCTCTCTGCGAGACCAGAATACCAAATATACATTTTAAACCAATCAAGTGCTTTGTATCTGCATGCCATAACAGCCCTAGGCTCTCATTTTTGCTGCATTCTCTGTATGGTAAATTATTGCTTTGTTTACAATCGGCTCCCGCTTAGCCCACAGCCATCTATCTTGGGCACCTTATTGCACTTATTTGCAATATGATAACAACTTAAGCTCAATTTTCACAGCTTTAACTAGACCTGCTGGGAATAGGTTTGTTCTTGGTGCCCTGACTGGAAGATGTCCCCATCACTCCAACTCCATATTACTGTCACGTAAAAAGCGTGGCAATGTAATTATTCCATATGAATTATACCATGCAGCAGTAAATGATTGGGGAGGCAAAATTAGCTCCTCAAGGTAATTGAAGCCTTCCGACTAGATAAATTGCCCAAAGTTTGAGATTGTCCTTGTTTTAATTTCAGAGCATATCATTTTGCAAGACTCTTGACAACTGTTTAGTGGAGGCGAGAGTTTAGAACAGACAATTGGCTCAGTCGGACTGTTGGCGGCTTTGGAGAGAAACCCTGAGCAATTTCACCATTCATTCTGCACCATTGTTTTGAGTTATTATTCTGTTGCCGCAGTACTGCAAATGTTAACTAACCGATAATTGCACTCCAGCTGCAAATGCATTTGGCCGTTTGACTCACCAGCGAGAGTTCAAATGCAAATCATCCTCAAAAAAAAACTTAAAAAAAACTGTGTTAAGCCTAGTCAATCGTCCCCAGGGAGAAATGAGCAGCAGAACACATTCAATTCATGGTGGAAATGTAACTTTTTTTTTGTTTCTTTTCTTTTTTCTTTTCTAATGTATGCTCAGTTTGAGGGGTCGAGGTGCAACTGTGATGAACGTATTATCATCTAAATCAGCATTTATGTTTAATGGCAGGATTCCATGTTTAAAAATACCATTTAAGTGCCATTCCTCTGCCACTCGCATTGAGTGAGATCACAATTTCATACACAGTGCTTTTACGCGTCTGGTATGATTGGAATTGCCATTGTTTCACTCATTGGCTCACGTATAGGCTCACTTGTGTTCATACTTGGCAGGTTTGGTTTTATCAGTGGGTGTCAAACTAATCCTGATCGAAGAAAAAATTCACTTGTGCTGTCTTAATTTTCCTTAGTAGCATTACTTTTAACCATACTAATCAAGAAAACTAGGAAACTGATCTGTCATTATGAATGGTTCGTCGAAATATTGACAATTTGTTCAAAAACAAATTAATTCAAAAACGGATTTAATGAGATGCACAACTTTCTTCACCGGGTTTGTTTGAAGTCATTTTTGATGGTGAAATTTAAGTCTCTAATACTATTCTTTTTAACTGAACTTTGCCGAACTTTGCCGTAAATTTTATTTTTTGTGAAGAACAAATACGAACTAACCAGGAGAACCAAAACTAAAAGTGTGAACACACCCCTAATGTCCACTTAAAATAGTTTTTTTAAAATAGCTTTGGCCCCTATAACCATGTTTCTTTTTGGTGCTGTTGGGATCATAATCCAATTGTGTGTCCTTGAAGTGGATAAAGTTATAAGTGTTCTTTTAGGGAGGAAAATGGACCACAACTGCACTGGAAGTCTCTGAATTAATCAGCCCAGGGAATACATGCCTGTGGCGACATCTCTCCAGAATTGTATTATGTTGCTGTTTCCGCATTTCGTGACACTTTCAAAGTAAAATGTCCAGTGAATGACGCTCAGTTAAAACCTTTTTTTAAATTCCTGAGGCTATGGTTGTGTTTTCATCCCTTTCTTTGGCTAGCAGTTTTGCTTATGTTAACTTTGAATGCTCATACAGTAGTAATATGTCATTTTAGCCAATGTTAATAAGGATTTATCACAACCACACAAGCAATTTGTGTTTTCATATAATATTTCATAATGTTGATGTGGACTATTGTTTCAGGGCACTACATTTTTTTTTTTTTTTTTTACATTTTGTCTTGAAAATTAGCCTCTTATGCTCACAAAGTCTGCATTTATATATATATATATATTTAAAAAATCTGACTGACCTCAAACCTATTGAGTAGAATAACAGATATGCAAATAATAGCATGGTACTTTAAAGCTGTAAACTCAAATGATGTTTGCTGTTTGTTCTTACTTATTTAAAGAATTCTTACTTATTTAAAATGAGGTGAAATAACACATTTCTTGAGTTGTTTTGGGGGACAACTTAATTGTTTTATGTTCAATCCACTTAATTCCTTCATGTTGTCCCAACAGAAATCAATTGTGTGGAACCCAGCATTGTTTACAATGTAGATACCATACTACATGAGGTTTTCCATGTTCATGAGGATACTTACACAATATATTATTTGAAAAATAATCATGATTGTGGCCTGTTTTTAAAACCATGCCAATACCATTATTTTTGTAAGCCTATAATCAGTGTATCCTGTAAAATACCATATTAATTTCAAAAACACTGTAAAATCTCTCTCCCAAATCTGCTGTCTTCTATACGAACATGCTATCTGTGCCATTCTGTCTCGAGAAGAAAATATCTTAATGTCCGCAAAACTTCTGATTTATAATCCTATAGAAGGTGATCCCTCTTGCTGTGGTTTTAAAGGACACAGACCCCCTGATGGATCTTCGCTCATCTGCCCTGTTTTGTTCCTCCCGTTGTACTCATTCATCTGCTGGCGAAAATGAAGCCACCATTAATTTTTCATGAAAATATCAATTAGGTCCTGTAATAGAGAGTTTGCATGCGCCGCCCAGGAGGGATCGGCCATCCTCCATGCAATCATCCCAAATTTGGCCCCGTGCTCCGCTTATACCCTTCATCCCCAGCTTCCCTCCACCCCGAGAGCCGTACTCTCCTAATTAGTCACCGCGAAGAGACGAGCCTCTATTAGGACCAGTGATGAATCATTATCTTCCGTAATTGGCCCTCCAGTCCCCCAGGGGGTGCCCTGCTCCAGACTGCCCAGCTGGAGGAGCCTATCCTGCCACGGCATGAAACTGCAGCTGGAGAGTGAGCCAAACTTCTTTTTTTTCTTTCTTATTTTCCATCGCAAAGCCTCCATTAATAATCCTGAATCTCAGCTCATACTAATAGGTTCATATTAATCATTGTTTGGGTGATGCGGTTCTGTAATTGAGAGCCGCCTTAAGAAGATTAATTTGGTGTAATATTCATCACAGAGGGGAAGAGAGTTATTGGTATTCATTATGACGGCGATGTTGCCACAGCAATTTTGCAAAGGCGGGGAACGCTTTGTGAATGCAGCCTTGCAAAATGATAAACAACTCGTTTATGATTCCGTATTGCTATAAGACAACAATTTGGATGCATTTCTATATAGTGCAAGAGAGAGAGATTTTTTTCTTTGTCTCTTCAAGAGGTGATCTCTGGTGGCCTCCATGAACTGGTCATATTTGAAAATGCTGTTATAAATAGCATTGTGCTTGCAATATGTATTACTAATAAGTTTATGTATTATTAATAAGTTTAACTGAATTTAAATAAATATAACTAAATTCAATATGTTTTGAATTTAAACTTAAAAATTCCCATTAATTTCAATTACACAGATTTAACCTAAATTAATAAGCTTAATGTGATGCATATTTGTTTTTGTTTTGTTTGTGAAAACAGTTAAAGTGGTAGTTCACCCAAAAATGAATACTATCATCATTTATCCTTCCTCACTCCAAATCTGTTTGAGTTTAATGTTGATCTAAATGTACTTTCCCCAGCGGGAGGGGAACTACAATGCTATGTGGAAACTTCCACTATGGGGATTTCGTCAGAAAGCCAATCATTCTGAAGAGTAATTAAACGGGCCAATGAAATGCCAATGAGTTGGCGGTGTCAGCGTGCGCAGCTGGCAGCAATCACAATCAGCTTGTGAATAAGAATGCCGGCTGTGCCACACAACAACACCTTTTCGCTTTCAGAAGCCTCATGTGCAGTCTGAAAGAGACGTTTTGCTGTCATCCTCCGACTTTGTTCGACAGAGAGTGAGAGAAAGCTGCCGTCTTCTGAGAGGCTGATTTCTCCCGGTTCCAGCGCGAGCAACAACGCGAGCAGCGGTGGTCGAGCTGGGTTTCTCCTGTCCCTGGGCGTTTCGCTGGACCGGTACTTCAAGAGAAGTGCGTATAAATTTAAGCAAATTTCCTAAAAGAGCAACACGGTCGTGCAGCACGTCTTTTTAAAGACGTCGCTCCGACCGTGCGTTTCTGGATGCGGTGGTTTCCTGTCCACGGATGATGGGCACGAGCACTGTATTGCATGTCTGGGGGACCAGCATGTTAATGCGGTGCTCGCGGGCAGCGCATGCCATCACTGCGATGGCATGTCTGTTGCGCAGCTAAGATCGCGGCTCGCTCTTGCAAAAGGGCGAACCACCCCTGTTGTCCCCCGCAAGTAGCGGTTGCCACTCGGGCAGATCTGAGGGTCACAGTGGGGGTCAATCCGCCGCCCTCGGGCTTGCGGATCTCCCATTCCTCAGCGCGCTCCATCCATCCTTCGGGAAGGTCGCCCTCTCACTCGATGACACCGAGGACCAGATGTCCATCGCTGCATTGGAGGGTGGGCTGTCATTTTCCGATGACAATTCGGACCCGCTTCCTCCCTCAGGGGTGGTAAGCGAGGCTCCGGATATGGCATCTGATATGATGGCCGTGCTAACCCGGGCTGCTTCGGCGACGAGGCTGGAGATGGCTTGTCCCCCAGCTTCGTCGCCGGACCGATTAGACGGGTGTTACGTGGAGGATAAGAAGGGGAAACCCTCTAAGCCTCCCGTCCCCTTCTTCCCGGAGGTGCACAGTAAGTTCACGCAGCGCTGAGGGCACCTTTTTCTGCGCGGTCTGCGTGCGCTCCGCCCTCACCTTCCTCGATGACGGAGCAGCCAGGGGGTACGAGGCAAAACCCCAGGTCGAGTGTGCTAGCGAGGTCAATCTTGCCCGTGTGGTGCCCCTTCCTGGCGTGGTTAGCCTCGGCTCCCGTCCAAAGCGTGTAGGTTGTCTGCGTCCCTCAGGGCCAGAGCCTACACTGCTGCGGGCCAGGCTGCTTCCGTTTTGCTTGCTATGGCTAGTGCAAGCGCTGGCCCAGTGGCACGAGGAAGGTTCCGACCCAGGCTTAATGCACTACGCACTGCAACCGACTTTGCTCTAAAAACACCAGGTCGGCTGCGAGTGCCCTGGGAAGGACGATGACCACACTAGTGGTCCAGGAACGCCACCTCTGGCTAAACCTGGCAGATATGCGTGTCGTTGACAAAGTTCGCTTTCTTAACACACCCATATCCCAGGCTGGCCTGTTCGGCGACACCGGGGTGAGTTCACCCAGGGATTCACTTCGGTGAAAGAGTAGTCAAGTGCGATCGGCGGGCTCTAAAACCGCTCTCCCCGTCGATCCGTCCACTTTGGCTGCTTCTCGCCGAGGGCGCTCGTCTGTGGCTCCAAAATCTGCTCCGCCGCCCTGTCCGTTCAACTGGTTAAGCGGCAGCGTTGAGCACCTCACAGACGATCACCGCCCCCCCGCCTCAGGGCGCCGCTAAGTTCAGTACGGACCGCGAAGCGTCCCTGAGACGGGCCACTCGGAGAAAAGGATGTTTGCTCTTTCCCTGGCGTAGGGCCAGGGACACCCATATCATTAACAAAAAGGCCGTATGGCTACTACATTTTTTAAGAGCAATTTTTCCTCTCTCCGGGTGTGATAGCCCGAACACTGCCAGTATGGGACGCTATGCCTTCCAGCTCGCAGGATCGGTGCTCTTCGCCACAGGCTCTGTGAGTGCCAGAGGACGGGCTCCTTTCTCTCGCACTCCTAGCCGCCCTGCGGGCTCTTGGGACGAAGTTAAGATTAAACCTCTTAACTTCCGCTCTTCCTTGGGACGCATGCCTCCCGGGGTGAGCTCTCCCATCCCGTGCTGCCCCACCGCTGGTGCGTCAGTGATTGCACCGATGATGTCACTCGCGTGGGCTCTGCCAGCCTGGTTAGCACTGCCCAGCCCGTTGCGATGGCTCATTCGGACAATCAGACTCGGCTATGCGATTCAGTTCGCTAAACGGTCCCCCAAGTTCACGGGCGTGTATTACACCAGGTGTCAGCCCTGTGTCCGCCCCTCTGTTGTGCGAGGAGATTGCTGTCCTCCTGGCGAAAGATGCAATCAAGCCGGTCCCTCCAGCCGAGATGAGGTATGGGCTTTTTAGTCTGTACTTCATCGTACCCTAAAAGAGCAGTGGGTTATGACCAATCCTAGTTCTGCGCATTTTGACCCGCTGCCTTACAAGCAGCCGCTCAGAATGCTCATGCAGAAGCACATCCCCCGGTGCGTCCGTCCTCAGGATTGGTCTGCAGCGATAGACCTGAAGGACACGTACATTCATTTCTCCATTTTCCCACGCCACCGGCTGCGGTTTGCGTGCGAGGGTCGAGCATGATAGTACAAAGTCCTCCCTTTCTGGCTCTCCCTGTCTCCGCGGGTTTTCACGAAGCTCGCGGAGGATGCCCTAATGCCCCTTCGGCTTGCGGGCATCTGCATACTCCATTATCTCGATGACTGGCTTTTTAGCTCACTCGCGGGATCAATTGATTATGTACAGGGACTGGGTGCTCCGGCACCTCGACCTGTTGGGGTTTCGGGTCAACCGAGAAAGGAGTAGGCTCACCCCCGTGCAGAGCATCTTTTTTCTCGGGTTGGAGCTGGACTTGATCACCATGATGGCGCGCCTCCCTCGAGAACGCGCTGGGCTGATGCTGACCTGTCTGAGAGAGTTCGACAGGAAAACTGTGGTCCCACTGATATCATTTCAGAGGCTCCTGGGGCATATGGCATCCGTGGCCGCTCACGCCGCTCGGGCTGTTCCATATGAGACCGCTTCAGCATTGGCTTCCCGATCAAGTCCCTAGACGCGCATGGCACGCGGGCACGCACCGGGTGACTGTCACTCCGCTGTGTCGCCGTGCCCTCAGCCTCTGGACGGACCCTGCGTTTCTACAGGCCTGTGTACCTCTAGAACAAGTGTCCAGGCATGTCATCGTTTCGACGGATGCTTCCAGTACGCGCTGGGGGGCCGTGTGTTGCGGGCATGCAGCTGCGGGTCCGTGGAAGGAACCCGGTTGCATTGGCATATTAATTGCCCTGAGCTGTTGGCAGTGTATCTCACGCTGCGCTGTTTTTACCGGTGCTAGAGGGGAAACACGTGCTGGTCAGGACGGACAGCACGGCGACGATGGCGTATATCAACCGCACAGGGGGTATCCGCTCTCGCCGCATGTCTCAGCTCGCTCGCCGTCTGCTCCTCTGGAGTCATTCGCGGCGGAACCGCTGCGTGCCATTTTTTTCCCCCGGCGAACTCAACCGTGCAGCCGATACGCTCTCACGGCAGTTCACGCCCGGGAAAACTGAGACTCCACCCCCGGCTGTCCAGCTGTTATAGGTGCGCTCTGCGCGCTGGCTAACACAGCTGGCCCCTGGGCGTGCGTAAATACGCATTTCTCTCCAGTGAGCCTACTCGCAGATACTGTGTTACGTCAGGGAGAACGAGGACCAGGTCTGTTATTGCGCCTCTGGCTCAATCTGATCTGTATTTCAGCTCTCTCCTCGTGACGGCCCCTCCCTGGCATATCCCTTTAAAGAAGCTTCTTCTTCTTTGGAACAGGCACCATCTGGCACCCGCGCCCAGATCTCTGGAATCACGTGTAAGGTCCATAGATGGAGCGTGGAGGACTTAGGTGACTTACCGGTTCGGTGGTTAACACCGTCACTCAGGCTAGAGCACCCTCTACGAGGCATGCCTACGCCCTGAAGTGGAGTCTATTCGCTGTGTGGTGTACTTCTCTCCGAGAAGGACCCCGGACATGCCAGACCAGTGTGATGCTTTCCTCCTTCAGGTGGCTGAGCTAAGGCTGTCCCCTTCGCACTGAGGGGTTGGCGTTACGATCATCCCCGCTCTGAGGACGCGGGGATGGCGGCGCGCTGGGAAAGCATCACCTCATCATCCAGTTCCCAGAGGCGCGAGACGCTGGTTAATTAAATCAATCCTGTCCCCCTCTCATACCCACTTGGAGATCTCTCTTAGGATAGGTCTGCTCGATCCACTCGACTCAGTATCTTTAAGTTTTCTGTCCAGGTAGACAGCTCTGCTGGTCGCGTTGGCATCGGTCAAGAGGGTCGGGTATCTGGAGGCATTTTCGGTCAGCGAAGTGTGCCAGCAATTCGGACCGGCCCACTCTCACGTTTTCCTGAGACCCCGGCCCACCTAGGTGCCCGAGGTTCCTACAGCGCTTCTTTAGACTATGTAGTGAACCTGCAAGCGCTGCCCACGGAGAAGGCAGACCCAGCCCCTTTCTTTGCTGTGTCCTGTTCGCGCTCGGCGCTTGTGACCGCATTAGAGCTTACGACTCTAAGCAGCTCCTTTTCTGTTATGATCAGCAGACGGGAAGTGCCGTATCCATTCTGAGGTTGGCCCACTGGATAGTGGATGCCATCTCCCTCGCTTTTCTATGCCAGGGTGAGCCGCGTACCCCGGGAGTGAGAGCGCACTCGATTAAGAGTATCGCCTTCTCTTGAGCGTAAGCACGCGGCGCCTCTCTAACAGACATCTGTAGAGCTGCGGGCTGGGCGACACCTAATACATTCGTAAAGATTCTATAATCTTTGAGTGGGCTGATTTTCCTCACGTGTGCTGGATACGCCAGTGAATGAGGAAATTCATTACGGTGTTGAAACACGCTTGCTGCGCCTTTCTCTCTAACACAGAGATTCGTGCGCTTATTCACTCTGTTCAGTTGAGTTCCCCATTTGACGAACCCTGCAGAGTTCCTCCGAGGCCCCCAGCATCTGACTCAGCGGAGGAGTCAGGTGCCTGGCCCATTACGTAGTTGGCATGCCCACTTGGTCAGCCCGCGTTCTGGGTATAGGTGCCTGCTATGCGCGATCCCCGCTGGCGATCCCATATGCTTCACTCAGCCACGGTGTAGTTCCTCCTCTTAGGCGGGCCCGTGTCTTCCCTCCCCGCTAACCATCCTTCATATGTGTTCTCCCCCTCTTCAGGGTTAGTCCATATGTCTTCCTGCCACCAGGTCTCCCCATTGGGCAGCAGGTGGCCTCCGCAGCGTCCTCCCTATCGGGACTGCACGCTTCCCAACGTACTGTCGTAATTTAAAATTCCTAGTATCTTAACTAGGTGTATTTTTTACGACTCCCCAAAAAATATAAATAAGCCTTTAAGTGCTTCACAGGTAAGTAAGGTAAGTTAGGGCCAGGGGACACGTTGGTGGGCTGCGTCTCTGGTGATGATGGTGCGCTCACGCCGGAGCCTGGCAAACCTCTCACCAGCGACGTGGTAAGGTTCAATCACTGTGGCGTTTTCCATAGATTTCCCCATAGTGGAAGTTTCCACATAGCATTGTAGTTCCCCTCCCGCTGGGGAACGTAACGGTTACTAAAGTAACCCTCGTTCCCAGAGGGGGGGAACGGAAATGCTATGTTCCTTCGCCACAGGGATTGCGCCTTAGCTGACAGCTGTAGTTCGGCTTCTTCAGCTAGAAAAGGTGTTGTTGTGTGGCACAGCCGGCATTCTTATTCACAATCTGATTGTGATTGCTGCCAGCTGCGCACGCTGACACCGCCAACTCATTGGCATTTCATTGGCCCGTTTAATTACTCTTCAGAATGATTGGCTTTCTGACGAAATCCCCATAGTGGATGTTTCCACATAGCATTTCCGTTCCCCCCCTCGGGGAACGAGGGTTACTTTAGTAACCGTTACGATCTCTCTAAACTTTTTCACATAAACAATAATGGTAATGATATGAATTAAGTAAGGTAATTGAGTAATTGAATTAAGTAATTAAGTAAGTAACATACAACAAAACAAGTTTTTCCTTTGTGTTTTGATGCAAAGTACAGACAACATTGTCAAAAACAATCCAAAAAATCCCCAAAATTCTTTTTTTGTGTGAATGAATGGCTAAAATGCAAGTGATCTGTTTTTTTCCCTTGTCATATATTAAATTGTATGAAATTTAAAGAAATTGGATTTATTGATGGCAAATATATAAACATAGACATTGTATAAAATTAATTATATTTATTAGAACTATGACAGAATTTCATCCACGTTTATTTGCACATTTTAGGATATTGCATGCACAAAATTAGCTGGAATTAAACACCAAGATGCACACACATTTAAAAAAATAGCATTTTTTTGTTTTTCATTAAATACATTGGAAACACATTACTAAATATATATTCCTTGGTGATCAAAAAATCACCTTACATTACTGGCATCAATCAGTCCGTCATCAAAATGATTTTGTGTAGTTACACCCAGGAATTGTCTAACATGATTCTGATCCCAAACATCAGGCATCTCTAATCTCAAGATAACAATGTTTATTATGAGTGGTGCTGAAGCGGTTGCAAAAATGTTCACATTTTTATTATTAATATCTCATGCTAATTTTATTAGGAAGTTGGATTTTTATTTTGTTGAACACATATGGAAACTGTGCTTTACTTGTTAATATTTTATGTAATATTCTAATTATTACATAGATGTCTTTTAGATGTCTTTTAGAATTAATACATAGATCTCTTAGGCTTTATACAATTCAAATACATAAATCTTAATTTAGCTCTGACTGGTTTTTGTATGTTTGGTTTTGAATATGTTTTGTCAGTAGCCCTGAACTGACATTTGTTTTGAATGATGTGTTTTCAGCTCAGAGAGAAGTATATGTGAACATCATCTTTATCATCATGTGACCTTTCCATCAGGCCTGAATATGAATGTGCAGGTTAGACAGCAAGATACATTCTCTGTAATATTTGGCTTTTATTGACACAATCTTTCTTATTTCAGTCCTTCTTTTTTTTTTATAAAACTAACTTGGTGCTGTTTCCAGACCTGGTCCCGTTCCTTTGAATAATTGGTGCTTTTGACCCTGAAAAATGAATTGCAATTTTACTAAACTGGAACACACTTTCCATTGTGTTTGCTTCCATTGTGAAGTGTTCCAGTGGGCACAGTAAATGTTGAAAATGGAATGGTTTTCAAACAAAAAAACAAAACATTTGGATTTACTTGCATTTTACTTTAGAGAGTTTACTTGCATTTAGTATGCTTTCTATGAAAAATTAGTCGGACACCAAAATGGGTCGTCTTGTCATTGACCCATTTAAATCAGGGTGTTACTTTATATATCACAGATGCTGTGACGTATTTCTTGTAATTGCATTTTAATTCCACAGTTACAACTTTTTCTTCACTTTTGTGACTTGAAATGTGACCCTCATATCTTACATGGTGACTTAATTCTTATTCTTTATCTCTTTTTTATTTATTTACTCTGGTGTGGATGATGGCTTTCATAGGAAACATCTGAAAGCTAAAACAAAGAGCTGCCCAAAAATATTCACACATATATATATTTTTTCCATTTGTTGATGAAGCTGTAGAGAACTGCTGTTCTGCCTGCAACAGAAGACAAGTCTACAAATTAAGTCAACAACTTAGAAGAAAGCTGCATCTTCATGGCTGAGAGAGCATGGAAGCTCTTGGTTCTCGTGCTCAGCAGCAGAATGAAGATATCATTTGTGACAAACTGGCTACTGTTGTGAGCTCTTAGCCCATCACTTACATTGCTAGTGTGTGTGTGTGTGTGTGTGTGTGTGTGTGTGTGTGTGTGTGTGTGTG
>CAIGQV010014965.1:0-12230 GCA_903798115.1 Danio jaintianensis
CTGGAGGGGAAGAAATGGGCATTAACACCAGTCAATGGAATGCTGATGATGCTGAATTGTGGAACAGTCCCACATCCCAAGACTCCACTTTCAACTCCTGGGGTCATTCCAAAAAGGGCCCACAAAGGGTAAATAATAATGCCATTCAAAGTAATCAGTGCTTTGTCCTGTAATGGAAAGTATATATGTATTATTTGTTTTGTGTGGTGTAGTTTTGCCTCATGTTGTTCTCTTTGTTAATTATAGGGCAAGGTCTCTAACAAGCAGGATGACGTTTGGATCATGAACAGGCTTATCAAGCAACTTACAGATATGGGTTTTCCGGTATGTTAATACCTATTTGTTATGAAGAGTTGTCATTTCTATCATTAATGTCACTTCTATTGTTAAAAAGACATGTAAATTAATTTGAATTAATGTTAAAAAATGCAAAATATATTAATAGCATAATAATTAATTATCCTTTACCTGCTACAGAAGGATCCTGCAGAAGAAGCCCTAAAGAGCAACAATATGAATTTGGATCAGGCCATGAGTATGTAGTCTCTTTGTAGTTAACCTGTAAAAAAAAAAAAAGAAGACAAACATGCAGTGTGTCATATGGTCTTGGTCTGGAACACAGCTTATGCACTTGCTATTCCTCAGGTGCTTTGTTGGAGAAAAAAAATGAACTGGACAAACGGGGGATAGGCACTTCAGACTACAATGGATTAAATAAGCCCATGGTGTGCCGACCCACAAACCTCTCCAAAGAGCCCTCACTGGATTGCTCGCCCTTTCTGGACAAGGTATATCTTAGTCTCAAATGTCATTGAATAAAACTAAGGAAAAAAATTTTTCTTCTTCTTATAAATTGTCACTTCTGGCCAGAATTTTTATCTGGGTAAATTTTTCAATTCATTTTTACAACATATTTTCTGATTTCCCAGGATGGCAGGCTGTCAGATGATTCTTCATGCTCACCATTTATGCCTTCTTCTGGCCCCAAACTCCCACTGGCCAGTAGCAGCCTCCCTAACCATGGGTTATGTGGGGTCTCTTCTGGCCTGTCCATGCAAAACTTGAACAGTAGACAGGTAAGTGCTGTTGCAGGGATATTTAATAATAATAAATATCTAATTAAATTTTTTATTCATTTTTTATAATTAAATTTTTTTAATCTTGTTAATGCAACCATTTAGAGCATTGGTCGCCAACCCGTTGATCGTGATTGACTAATAGATTTTATCACTGTCCCGGTAGATCCAAAAAATGACATCTTGATTGATGTATCGCTCTTTGTTTTCCTTAACTGCTTCTTTTTACTGCTGTTTTTATCTTCAATACGGTCAACTGCCACAGCATCGATAGAGATCTTAGAAAGACATCCCGCACCCCATGAGACTCAATGTAATAAGGGGCCATTCAGATATTGCATCTTTGGCACACTCAAGTCCCTTATGTCACATAGAGACGTCTTGTGTGCGCAAATAGTGAGTGATGCGCACAAGTTAGTGAGTGATGTGCCTACAGCGAAAATGCAAGGCACATACAGTAAGCAGTAGGGTTGCACGGTTTACTGGTACTTCGGTAGCACCGTGATACTATGACTCCAAAATACTGCCGATGCCTCATTAACGGTTCTACAATATGTCGCATGTGGAAAAGTCACTAAAAAATGCTCACAAATTTGTGCTGGCAAATAATCAATAGACCACTTTATTTTATAAAAATTTTAACAGTCTGCATGAAGGCTGCAAAACGGTCTAGAATTTGTGCCTTTTATGGTATTGCACGTTTTCTGATGCTTCAAACACACATCTGAATTCAATTCAATTCAATTCATCTTTATTTCTATAGCGCTTTTACAATGTAGATTGTGTCAAAGCAGCTTCACATAGAAGATTATAGTGAATTGGAATGGTGTCCGTTCAGTTTTTAGAGTTTAAGTTCAGTTCAGTTCAGTGTGGTTTAATTTTCACTGCTGAGAGTCCAAACACTGAAGAGCAAATCCATCGATGCGCAGCTCTACAGGTCCCGAACCATGCAAGCCAGTGGCGACAGCGGCGAGGAACGAACTTCACCAATTTGCGAAAGTGAAGGAAAAAAAACCTCGAGAGAAACCAGGCTCAGTTGGACACGACCATTTCTCCTATGGCCAAACGTCTTGTGCAGAGCTGCAGTCTAGGCGCCGGAGGCTGGTGAACGCTGGACGTCAGAGAAGACTCGTCTTTCACTGGGGTCTCACAGGAATCAGTCCTTTTCTCTCCACTCCTCCATGACCACTACAGCAGCTCCTCAGGATACGGCCCGGTCTGGGATTATGGAAACCTTGGGGTCATCTCTTCACAGGTCTTGGATTGCATTAGTGGCATTGCATAGTCTCTGGGGGCCTCGGGATGAGTATCCCCAGGTGGAAATAGAGAATAAAGAGAATAATTAGCGTAGCTGCTGTTCATAGTGTATATAAACGAGATGCAAAAACCTGCGTGGAGCGCAATGCGTTATGCAATGCATTGAGTGTATGCTTTACTAAAAAGATAGGTCTTTAATCTAGTTTTGAACAGAGAGAGTGTGTCTGAGCCTCGAACATTAATAGGAAGGCTATTCCAGAGTTTAGGAGCCATAAATGAAAAGGCTCGACCACCTTTACTCGACTTTGCTATTCTAGGTACTACCAGCAGCCCTGAGTTTTGAGATCTTAAAGAGCGGGTTGGATTGTAGCGAGACAGAAGGTTGGTTAGATAAACAGGAGCTAGATTATTTAAAGCTTTATAGGTAAGAAGCAATATTTTATAATCAATACGGAACTTAACAGGCAGCCAGTGTAAGGAAGATAAAATTGGGGTGATATGATCATATTTTCTAGACCTGGTAAGAACTCTGGCAGCTGCATTTTGTACTAGCTGAAGTTTATTAATAGAGGATGCTGGGCAACCAGCGAACAGAGCATTACAGTAATCTAGCCTAGAAGTCATGAAAGCATGAACTAGTTTTTCTGCATCTGAGATGGATAGCATACTTCGTAACTTAGCGATATTTCTCAGATGAAAGAAGGCTGTTTTTGTGACATGGGAGATATGATTTTCAAAGGTTAAATTGCTGTCTAGTATAACACCCAGATCTTTTACAGTAGAGCTAAAGCTAACTTTGTGTCCCTCTAATTGCAGGTCGAGTTGTGAGATCTGCTGCGTACAGGATTTAGGCCCAATAAGTAATAATTCTGTTTTGTCTGAATTTAAGAGAAGGAAATTGTTGGTCATCCAGTCTTTAACATCTTTAATACATTCAGTTAGCTTAGACAGTTCAGACGTCTCATCAGGTTTTGTTGAAATATATAATTGAGGATCATCTGCATAGCAGTGAAAGCTGATCCCGTGTCTTCTTATAATGTCTCCCAGGGGTAGCATGTATATTGTAAACAGCAAAGGGCCTAAAACTGATCCTTGAGGCACCCCATACTGTACTGGCCTGACCTGAGAAAGCTGTCCATTTATATTTACAAACTGGTAACGGTCAGTTAAGTATGACTTAAACCATTGTAGAGCCTGTCCCCGGACACCTGTAGAATTTAAGCGATCTATGAGGATATTGTGGTCGATGGTGTCAAATGCAGCACTGAGATCAAGTAAAACTAATAACGAGATGCACCCTTGGTCAGCAGCTAAGAGTAAATCGTTGGTTATTTTCACTAATGCGGTTTCTGTACTGTGATGAGGCCTGAAACCTGACTGAAACACTTCAAAAACATTGTTCATCTGCAGAAAGGAGCATAATTGGGCAGAAACAACTTTTTCTAGTATTTTAGACATAAATGGAAGATTTGAAATAGGCCTATAATTAGCTAAGTTGCTGGGGTCCAGTTGTGGTTTCTTAATAATAGGCTTAATAACAGCTAGCTTGAAAGGATTTGGAACATGGCCTAAAGATAGAGAAGAGTTGATGAGGTTAAGAAGAGGTTCTCCTATTACAGGTAGCAATTCTTTCAGTAATTTAGTTGGAATTGGGTCTAACATACATGTAGCTGGTTTAGAAGCATTTATAAGTTTATCTAGCTCTTCCTGTTCTATGATTTTGAAGCACTGTAGATTATTTTGGTTCAGCGGAATGTTTAATGGATCTGAAGTATAAGGCGGTGCCGAAAGTTTAACGTCTTCTATTTTCTGTCTGAAACCTTCTATTTTATCGCTGAAGAAATTTATGAAGTCATCACTACTAATTTGCGGTGGGACATTTTGTTCCAAAGATGACCGATTATTTGTTAATTTAGCAACGGTGTTAAATAAAAATCTAGGATTGTTATGATTATTTTCTATCAGTTTGCGGAGGTGCTCAGCCCTGGCGGATTTTAGAGCCCTCCTATAGCTGGACATACTATCTTTGTACGCAATTCTAAAGACCTCTAATTTAGTTTTTTTCCACTTACGTTCCAGGGCACGGGTTGCTGTTTTGAGAGCGCGAGTATGACTGTTATATCATGGTGTAGTTTTATTCTCTCTAACCTTTTTTAATTTGATGGGTGCCACAGTATTTAGTGTGTTAGTAAAGATAGCATCCATACTGCTGATTACTACATTAAGGTCATTTGCGTTTGCGGGTGCATTTAAAAATAGAGAAAGATCAGGTAAGTTATTTGTGAATTCATCTTTAGTGGACGGGACGATAGTTCTACCAGGGCGATATATCTGTGCAGGTCTGCTAATTTCAGGTAAACACAGCTTATATAGTAAGAGGTAGTGGTCTGTTATATCATCGCTTTGTGGTATAATGTCTACATCAATGACCTCAAGTCCATGAGACAAAATTAGATCTAATGTATGCTTTAAGCGATGGGTTGGACCAACAACGTTTTGCTTTATCCCAAGTGATTGTAGTAAATCTGTAAACGCGAGCCCTAATGTATCGTTAGCGTCATCTATGTGAATGTTAAAGTCTCCTACAATTAGTATTTTATCAGTTTTAACTAGTAAGTCAGAAATAAAATCCGAAAACTCTTTTAGAAAATTGACATAGGGTCCTGGGGGTCTATATATGGTGATTAAAGCGAGAGATAATATAGGTTTTTTCATAATATCCGGAAGCATAACATTAAGTGCCAATACTTCAAAAGAGTTAAACATAAGTCCGTTTCTCTGATTAACATTAAGAATATCACTAAAGATTGATGTAACTCCACCACCACGACCAGTCTGACGAGCCTCATGCTTATATAAGAATCCTGAAGGAGTTGCTTCATTTAAACTAATATAGTCATTTTGTTTCAGCCAGGTTTCAGTGAGACAGAGTGCATTAAGATTGTTGTCTGTTATTATTTCATTTATGATAAGTGCTTTAGGTGCTAGTGACCTGATGTTTAGGAGACCAAGCTTTAAAAAATTAGTATTTCCACTTTTTTGCAGTTTTTCTGGTTTGATTCTTAATAGATTTTTTCTAGAGCACACAGTAGGTTTATTTCCTGATCTAATAATACGAGGAACAGACACAGTCTCTATGGGGTTAGCCAGATATGCATTACTGTGATTTGAGCGGGACGAGCAAGAGTATATTGCTAAAATGTGAATTTTCACTTACTAGTCAGATAGAACGAAGCATCCTGGAGATGTTGTCCGACAGGAGTTCAGCTCCAGCATTGCTCGGGTGTAGCCCATCAGCACGGAAAAACCTAGGCCGTTCCCAGAAAAGATTCCAGTTATTGGCAAAGAGCAATTTCTGTTCTTTACACCATGTTAATAGCCATTCATTCAGAGCAAAAAGTCTACTGAACTTATCATTTCCTCTGCGGTAGGTAGGAAGCGGTCCAGAAACGATGATCTGCGTGGCGGGCGAGGTGCGTCGAACCGTCTCGATCAGGCTCCTGAAGTCCCTCTTCAGGATCTCCGTCTGCCGCAGCCCGGTGTCGTTCGTCCCCACGTGGAGGACGACAGCTCCGATGCTCTCGCCAGCGCTCAGGATAGCGGGAACCTTAGCAGAAACATCCTTAACACGAGCACCGGGAAAGCAGTGAGTGCGTACATTGTTACCTTTAGTGGAAGCAGCGCGGACGTGGCGAACGATGGAGTCACCAATGATTGCCACAGGAGGGGGGCGGAGGGGGGCAAACCGGTTCTCCGTGGGGATCTCGAACACAGGAGGAGGAGACGTTCTGCCCCGAGGCCTGGTATGCACCTTCCGCGGCTGCACCCAGGGGCCACGGTAGCCGGGTGCCAGAGTGAACGACCCCTGGACGAGCCGCGACCTCGGTGCGCTGGGCCTGGGCAGAGAAACACACGGGGTTGAGGTGGACGGAGTGTTGAGATTGTATCGCACACTTACCTCAGATGAGCGAGCCGCAGCCCGGGATACATCGAGCAGGGCCCGCTGTTCCCGGAGCTGTGCTCGCTTCATCTTCAGATCGCGAATCTGCGAATCCACAGCTATCAGCTCCAACTCCAACGCCTCCATCGATGCTTCTCCTGCACTCAAGGATCGACACACAAGCGACATTGTACAGGGTAAAGAGCAAAGACAGTAAGTGAAAGAAGTCAGTAGCTTTAGCTGATCAGCGGTGCTAATAGGCTAAAGCTACAAGCGGATGCTCGAGAGACAGAACGTTTTAAAGTAGATTTGTTTGTTTAAATGTATTAAGGGTTTGTTCACCCTAAGTAGGAGAGACGAATACTAGCGAATAGGGAAGTATTTTATGATAAAAATGTCAATTGCGAATCTACGCGACGAAGCTCCAAACACACAGCGAGGCAAGCTCCAAACACACACAGCGAGGCAACCGCAACAACAATGACGTCACTCGAGCATGCCCAGCATGAATCAGTTCATTTTTGGACTTATTTGGAATTACTTTAGATTCTTACCTGATAAGCCTAAAAAAAATACAATAGATGAGGAAAAACCCAAAATAGCAACAGGAAACACTAAGGTAACAATAATTTTTCACTTTATATTTTGTTGAAAGAAATCTCTTCTTGTAACAAATTTCGTTTGGTATTAATTTGTATCTTAATTTTTATGTATTTTTTTTGTTGGTCAGTTATTTACAAAATAAACAGAAAGAACGAATAAAATTTGAGGGGAAGTGCACACTGTTTGCACAAGCTGTTTTGTTAAACAAAAGTTAAATATTCATAATTTCGAATAATGTTCTGTTGTTAACTGCATGACCAAAAGTAAAAGAATAGCATATTTTAAACTCATTTCACATGACAAAAAGCATCTGCTCTAAGAACGGAAACCCCACGTCTGTCCCCGCAGGTCTGACCAATGCGCTTAATTTAAACAGAGTCTGTATGTTTGAGCCATTCTGTCAGATAAAAATACTTAAAACACGTTCATATTTTAGAGAAAACGACCCACCCGCAGTTAAACTTTATTTTTTAATACATGACCCGCTGATTAACAGCAGCACTGGAGATCTCGGTAATATAAAGCCATCTATTCTTCTGAATCATGTGAAGTGATAAACTTGGTTGAAGAATGCATTTATATTTATTAACGCGACAGCATTAGTCTGTTATTTGTTAAAATCAGCATGGATTTCATGTATCTGTTTTTGAATGGTTCAGGTGACTAAATTATTAACGAGCCATTAAATAAAATAAGCTGTGGCCAAAGCATTGGCATGTTCACTCTTTTCCTATATAACATTAGTAGCCTATGGTGCCGTTGACCATAATGAAAAGATGGAGCGTAAGTGAGCAAATAGACTTTGGCAAATCTATGCCAAAAAGAATCGAGTGCACCGGTGATGTTTATGTGCGTGGTGAACTGCAAGAGTATAATTGCGCATAGAACTGAACCTAGATGCGATGAAACCGGACCCTGTGAGCTTGTTGTAAACCATTGCGTGTGCACATCTCCTGTGGGCCCGATACATGCTCTCGCGAGTTATATTATTGAAGAATATCGTTTAAAATGATATATTGTATGAGTTTCAATCAGGTTTTAGGAAAAATCATTCTACTCATTAAACAATTTTATATTTCACAGATTATATAAAGAGAGATATGGATAAAGGGAAGTTAAGTGGTATGGTTTTGTTAGACCTGCAAAAAGCTTTTAATACAGTCGATCACAGGATATTGCTTTTAAAAGTAAAAGCAATGGGTTTTGGTTATATGGCCATCTTACCTTGAAAACAGATGTCAAATAGTAGATTTAAATTGGGTGTTTTCAGATTATTTGACCATCTCTTATGGGGTTCCACAAGGCAGTGTTTTAGATCCTTTGCTTTTTTTAATATACATCAATGATTTGAAAATGGCCAGTTCAAAAAAGCTTTTGTTATTTGCGTATGATGCAGCAATAATTGTGTCTCATGAGAGGAAGAAAATTATTGAAAATGAAATAAGTAAACAAATTGAAGAAGTCTCTAAATGGTTTTGCCTTAATAACTTGTCCTTACATTTGGGGAAAACTGAATTTATTTTATTTGGTTCAGCTCTGAAACTGAGAAAATGTGTCAGGTCAGAGGTAAAAGTAGGGGATCAAATTATTACACCAAAACATGAAGTCAAATATTTAGGTTGTATCTTGGATAGTAATTTTGACAGGTGAGAAGATGGCTGTTATAGTCCATTTATTCTAAAATTAAGTTTTTAGCAAGACAGGCAGAGCTCTTAGATACCCAAACTTTTAAAATATTGGCTTGGCTAGTGCATTAGTGCAGCCATACTTTGGCTATGCTGCAGCCTTTTGGTACAGCGGTAGTTCTAAACAAATTAAAAATATATTGCAGACGGCCCAAAATAAGTTGTGTAGAATTGTTATGAAAGTACCTCCACTGACACATTTAAATAATGAACATTATAGTAAAAGTAATTTTTTTAAAGTTAAAAAAGGGAAAAGCTTTTCTGAAATTAGTGATGGTGTTTAAGATTTCAAAGAAAATGGTACCAAAATATTTTCTTGATAATTATGTTTTAGTTAGTGAGGTACACTGTCATTCTACAAGAGCGAGTAGCAGGGATATTTATCAATGATCAATGATTTATGTCAATGATTTATTTTATAATATATTTATATATTTTATAATTATTATTGCAATAACAACAAACGAGTCACAATATATACAAATAAAATGGAGAATGTCTGTACAAGTAATATGTTTTCAATAATAAGGGAATTATGATAAGCATTATAACATATAGTATTTCTGACAATTTGCTTTATTTCAAAGATTTGAGTTATGAATTAATACAGTATCGCGATACTACTTGGTATCATGATACTTCAGCTGGTATAGTATCGTGGCCTGAATTTATGGTATCTTGACAACCCTAGTAAGCAGTGTGCAAAACTCTCACTGCCAGTAAAACCGCCTCAAACAATGCATTTAGTGTGATCGGGCTCTTACCTCCTACAATAATACCCAGCTGCAAGCAGCAGTTTGCCACCTTATAACATTGTGAATTGATGCTACAGGTGCAAATGCTGAATTAATTATAATGTTTTAGTTGTATAATGTTTAGTTTGTTATAATAGTTATTATTATTATTATTATTGATATTTGCATTATTTTTTTTGTAGAATTTTATTACAGCTCATTTATAAAATGCTTATGATGTAAAAAAAAATAATTGAAAATCATTTTACCAATTTTTTTTATTTTTCACTCAAATTTTCACCCCTCCAAATGTCATCCAGGTGCATTGTCACAGATTGTCTTGGTTGCATCAGTTAAAAAGATGGAAGTAGTGTAAACTAGTTATTTTTACGTAGTTAATAAATGTTAAATTAAAGGTCAAAACCTGGAAATGCTAATTAAAATGCAGCTTTTTTTTCTGTCAGTTTTTGGTGTGTAGATTAGCAAGAGTATGTACATTCTTTTGCTGCTGTTTTTGTTTCCTAGATGCATAATGGAATGTTTGGCACTAATGGAGCAGCACAAACTCGGGCCATGCAGCAGCAGCAGGCCCCGCCCCCCCAGCCACCAGTGCCACCTCTGAGCTCTGCCCAGCCTAATCTGCGTGCTCAAGTGCCTCAGCTTCTCACCCCTCAGGTAATTTGTTTATAACCTTTATATTGTTCTTCTTATCCTTGATAGATTCTAAAATTCATGTGGCATCAATTTATTCCTGCAAGTTGCATAAATCATGTAATCATGTTAATGAATTATGTACAAATTTCGAATATACGAAACATTAGATGGTAAAAACAAGTGAAACTTTTAAATATGGCTGAGTAACTTATTCAACTGAATTGTTTAAATTGACTGTCTTTAAACGTTTTTTGAGAATTATCAAGACAGATAGCAGCTCTGCTTTGGCTTTTTTTGGCATCTCCCTTGCTGACTATATTGAATCCATAATCTCACTTAATATTGACCTTTTTTTTTTAAATAACTGCTTCACTGTGCTTAAGTCAAATGTGCTGTCCTGGTGATGTTTTGGAAAAAAACTAGTTTGCTTGTTTAAAACTTCTTTGTTACATTTAGAAGGATCGCTATATGGGGAATTAATTATAATGATCATCAGGTTTAGCACAAATCAGTGTGCATGCAGCTCATTGCTCTGTTGTTAATATGCATTTCGGTTTACACTGCAAATGTGTTTTGTTTTTTTTTGTTTTTCCTGGTAGGTTCAAGCACAGCTCTTACAGTTTGCGGCAAAAAACATTGGTCTGAATCCTGCACTTTTAACCTCACCAATAAATCCTCAACAAATGACCCTGCTGTACCAACTACAACAGCTGCAAGTGGTGAGTCACACAGCATGAATGTCAGCAAATGACATCTACCCACTGGCCTGTCTGCAGTGAGGTGCCAGTGATTCCCATTCACTAACTAATTCTTTTTCTCTATAATTCTCTTTATGTTTCTTTCTTTCTCATCTTAAGTGTTTTTCTTTTTATGTCAGGCGTATCAGCGTTTGCAGATTCAGCAGCAAATGATGCAGGCTCAGCGTAATGTTTCTGGTCCCATTAAGCAACAAGAGCAGCAGGTATGGCATGCATACACAAATTTTACTAGTCCTGAAAAATATTTACACAGTTACAATTAGGGCTACAAAGTATATCGTTTCAGCATCGATATCGCAATGTGGGAATCTGCTATAGTCACATTGCTGAATCTGCATCATCAACCTGTTGGGATTATAATAATTAGGAAACACAGTTGAGAAAAAACACATTGCATAGTTTAACCCTAATATAAAAATGTAAAGGAATTGTTTTATTTTAATGTGATTTTAAGGGCTTTGATTGTAAGATTTCAGATGAAACATTGTGGCACAAGACATTATAAAGTTTGCCACATTGACAAAGAATGGTTGTTTATTTATACAATACATTTGATTAAGTGTAAAAATTTTAAAATGTATCTTTGTTCTATTGTTTTCATCTGTGCTTTTTGGATAATTTTGTATATTGTATGCAGATGCCCTAACCTACAAATCATCCCAATCAAAGTACAATCATGGATTCTTTACAGTATATATATATGAGCAATGTCACACGAGTAGTAGTGCGATGTACATGTATATCGGCACTGGTGGGAGGCGTGCGTTAGCATCCCACCAGTGACGATATACAGCCGTATCGCACTGCTACTCGTGTGATATTGCGTTTATACAACAGTTTGACGGCATAATCGTGTGTATAAAAAAAGAAAATCAAACACAGAGAGTCTCAAAACCCTTTTGTAAGAGGAACTACTTTCTTCCGCCATTCATTCACATCTGCAGCTGACGTAAGTACAGCAGAAGCTGTTACTTATTCACCAACGTCATTTTAGAGCTAGTGTTTGAATGATTCTCTAGCGTAATGTCTAAAGTGATGACAAAAAAAGTGATTTTGCTCACATTTTAAGATTACAAGGCTGAACTGCATGAAATGCGATCAATCTACAGAGATATCTCCCAGTATTTCTCTGTTGCAATTGGGAGATCACAATATTACTATGGAATAAATACAGCACTACAACATACAAAAGAGAGAGATCGACTTAGAAAGTCATTTACCTGTTTAATAATGATTTGATCAGCTTTAGTTTGAAATTACGCTGTTTTATTATGCTTATTATAGACTTATTATGCGTCTCTGCACCATCTTGTGGATGAACATCGTCAGCCGTCTTTGCTCAAGGCTAATGGCAGCAGACGAGCTGTCTTTCAGAAATTATAAATATTAAAAAATAGGCACTGTCCTTATGAATAAACTGCATAGTTGCAATCTAAACAACTACATTCTCGACTAAAAAAGCCTCAAAAGTACATCATGTTGCCCAAAAGCAGCAGTATTTGTCAAACTGTAGAGTGTCCCCA
>CAIGQV010014971.1:0-10939 GCA_903798115.1 Danio jaintianensis
AAATCTTGATTTTGCACAATACATAAGGATAACAGCTCCGTAACTAATCAAATAAAAAAGGGAGAGATTGGGCAGCCCTGCCTAATACCACACAGAATATCTAATTCATTAGAAGTATTAAAATGAATGATCACTGAGCTATTGATTCCTTTATAAAACATAGCCATAGTGTCAACAACAATATCCCCAAATCCAAATAACCTTAATGCTTTAAACAAAAACTGGTGCTCAATCGTATCAAAGGCTTTGTAAAAATCAAGAAAAAGAATGAGACCGTTTGAATGAATAGAATCAGCGTAATCAAGCAAATCCAAAACTAATCTTATGTTATTAGAAATATGGTGGCCTTTTATAAACCCAGACTGAGTTTTAGAAATAATAGAATCAAGATTTGTTTTTAATCTGTTGGCATACACTAAAGCCAGAATTTTATAATCCACAGTTAAAAGCGTTACGGGAAGCCAATTATCAATTGAAAGAATATCTTTATTAGCCTTAGGTATGAGGGAAATGATCCCTTGTTTCATTGTTGCTGTCCCCCTGATCAATATATTTTTTGTGCATTTTAACTAAAGGGCTCTTAATTATATCCAAAGTGAATATAAAACTAAACAGTGAGGCCATCGATGCCTAGCGATTTCCCTTTTATCATTGACTGAAGGGCCTTCCGACTCTGCTGGCAGGGACTTCGTCATACGTGCAGCAAGGATTAAAGGCAATTTAAGCTGGGAGAACAACGTCATGGTCTTCCCGGATTTTGCAAGATCTACACAGCTTAAGAGAGATCGTTTTAAGGAATGTAAAAAAAATTCTTGACCTGAAGAATGTGAGCTTCACTCTTCTTCATTCATTAATTTTCTCCTCAGCTTAGTCCCTCCACCAATCTGGGGTCGCCACAGCGGAATGAACCGCCAACTTATCCAGCATATGTTTTACGCAGCGGATGCCCTTCCAGCTACAACCCATCACTGGGAAACATCCATGCACACTTATTCACACACATACACTACGGACAATTTCGCTTACCCAATTCACCTATACTGCATGTCTTTGGACTTGTGGGGGAAACCGGAGCACCCAGAGGAAACCCACGCCAACACGGGGAGAACATGCAAACTCCACACAGAAATGCCAACTGACCCAGCCGAGGCTCGAACCAGCGACCTTCTTGCTGTGAGGCGATCGTGCTAGCCACTGCGCCACCATCCAGCCCTTCACTCTTTTTTTTACCCTGCTAAACTGAGAATTGAATTATGGTCACAAGACTTTCTCATGCCCGGGCCAGGCTATGGCTTTTCATTGAATAAATGCCATAAACTTTGATATTGCCTTTTCTTCTGCCTCCCGTTTGTCAAAAATGTGAGATTTAAATTTTGCATATGTATGTGAGGGGAGCTTATTGACTTTCATCGGATATGTTTTTTGGAGTAGCAGAAGTGCACCTCTTTAATAAGAGTCATGGACCACTGGATCACTGTGGGATGGACTTTAGATTATAATGTGCACTCTGTTCAAGTTAAAGTGCACTTTTTGTTTGTTCTATGGGCCCACTTCTTGATCATAGTGGCTCAAAAGTGTATACTACACCCAAGGCAAGATTAACGTTACTTAGGATGTGTCAATATTTAGGCCTCACAGACATCTAGAGACTCTTAAATCCACAAGGGAGGGATTATACTTTTATAAATTTTATTTTATTTATTTATTTTTTTTCAAGATCACATTCTTTCTGTTATCACATGCAACATTGGCAATATTCTAGTTTCAGACCATGCCAGGGTGTGTTTGCAGATGAGACCATATATTGAGAGGAAGAAAACATTCAGATGGCGTCTTAATAAATCCCTTTTACAAAATCCAGCATTTAAACAAATGTTAAAAACAGAAATTAATTATTACATAGAAACTAATTGGTCATCTGTTTCCTAAGTGGGAGTGGCATGGGATGCTCTTAAGGCAGTTATTAGAGGACGTATAATTCAATTTGCTTGTCATTACAAAAAGCTTAACGAAAAAAAACTTTTAGGGCTAAAACAAAGATGAAACGTCATATGACATCTAGTGGTCTTAGGGATTTAATGCAACTAAAATACAGATATAATACCATTCTGTCTGAGAAGATTGAGTTTTTGTTATTTAGATCAAGGCAGACGTATTTTGAGTCGGGGGATAAGGCAGAGAAACTCTTAGCCAATTATATTAAGCAGATCTGTTGTCAGATCCGGCAGAGAAAATGTATTTGCTGCTACAGATATAAACAAGACATTTAAAGAACTTTACATAGACCTTTACAAATCAACATCATCTTCTACTGAGGAGGATATTAGTAAATTCCTAGAACCGCTAGACCTTCCTAGGTTATCAAGTGAGCAAAAGCAACTCCTTAATTCATATATAACTCAGGAGGAAGTGATGGAGGTTATCAAAGCATTACCTACAGGGAAAGCTCCTGGACCCGATGGTTTTGTCGCAGAGTTTTTTTAAAGATTGTCACAGAACATTGCTCCATTAATGTTAGAAGTCTATAAGGAGGCACTTGGGAGGGATGAACTACCACCAACAATGTCGCAAGCTCTCATTAATATTATACTTAAAAAGGATAAAGATGCACGTGACTGTAAAAGCTACCGTCCAATATCATTGATCCAATTAGATGCAAACTGTCTTTGACAGAATTTTTGTATGTTCTCCCCTTGTTCGCGTGGGTTTCCTCCGGGTGCTCCGGTTTCCCCCACAACTTCAAAGACATGCGCTATAGGTGAATTGGGTAGGCTAAATTGTCCGTAGTGTATGTGTGTGAATGAGTGTGTATGGATGTTTCCCAGTGATGGGTTACAGCTAGAAGGGCATCTGCTGCGTAAAACATATGCTGGATAAGTTGGCGGTTCATTCCGCCGTGGCGACCCCAGATTACTAAAAGGACTAAGCCAAAAAGAAAATGAATGAATGAATTTTGTCTAAGATTCTCATTAATCGCCTAAACAAAGTTATACCATCACTTGCACATGTGGACCAATTAGGCTTCATTAATGGTTGAAGTTCTTCTAATAATATCCAACGGTTCATTGACATTTGGTGGTATGTAATGGAGGAACAGACCCCAATTGCAGCCATCTCATTAGACGCCAAGAAGGGATTTGACATGGTGGAGTGGAAGTACCTCTTTAAAAAAAATGTAAGTTTATGGTTTTGGCAATACTTTTATTAGATGGATTACGTTACTATATAAACAACCCCTAGCGGCGGTGCAAATAAACGGTTTAATTTCAGAGTGTTTTGCTCTGAGCAGAGGAACCCGACAAGGCTGCCCTCTTTCCCCATTGTTGTTTTGTCTTGCTTTGGAACCATTAGCTGTCTCAATAAGGAAAGACAATGATTTCCCTGGGGTTGTATTGGGGGAGAAGTACATAAGCTTATGCTTTATGCTGATGACATTTTATTATTTGTTTCTGATCCTAGCAGATCTATACCCTGCCTTCTTAGAACAATTGATGCTTTCTCTAAATTTTCAGGTTATAGGGTGAATTGGTCTAAAACAGAATCTCTTGCACAACGCATTTTGCCCTTCAGCAGCTTTTCATCCTGGTACATTTCAATGGCCTAAGTTAGGTATAAGAAATTTAGGCATTTTATTTCCCCTTGATTTGAAGAATTTAGTGAGAGTTAACTTTGACCCCTTTAATTAAAAAAAAATTCCTGTGATATGGAGAGTTGGCCTCCACTCCCCATTTCAATGGCTGGGAAAGTCAATGTAATCAAAATGAGCTGTACACCCAAACTTAATTATTAATTACAGTCTCTTCCAATACAAATACCACTTTCTTATTTTTAACAGTTTGACAGAATTTGTAAAAAATTTATTTGGAATGGTAAGTGATGTCAATTAGATTCTAATAAGTTACAGAGGCCTGTAGAGAAAGGTGGTCTGCCTAATATATTGTATTATTATTATGCTTTTGTATTATTATTAGTCTTAGACACCTGACGCACTGGTCAACTCCCCCGGAGTGAGCTCCACCTTGGTACAAGATTGAGAAGTCTGCCTTGCCTTCAATTTCACTGTTACAGAGCTTGTCCACTAAACTGGTTGGAAAGGTGAAAAATCACCTGATTATTTCACATTTAAAGGCGATATGTTTAAAGATTTTGCGTCTGTGTAGCTTTGACTCCTACTTAAATGATAGCTCAAGTAGGCATGGAGCGATAACCATTTTCAAGGTATACCGTTTGGAAAAGTCAAGGTTTTAAAACCGCCAAAATTTTCTGCAATACCGTTCCTAAGGTATGTGTAAGATTTTTTTTTATTTACGTTTTTTTTATTTTTTTATGACAACAGTATCTCCAGCAGAAAAGATCTCCAAAGATGCCATTTTAAATTGTAAAGAAATCTGTGTTTTTGACACTAATGAAGACAGCAGAAGTCAATGATTCATTTGAATGATTTAGCCTGACATGTTTACTGTTCAAAAATATTTTAATTGTTTCTCTAAATAAAATATATTATGTTCAAAGGGGGAAAATTTTTTGTTTTTTACACAGACATTTTAAAAAGAATATATTTTAGAGCAGTTATTACAATACCTTGAAACCATGATATTTATATCCAAGGTTATCATACCGTCAGAATCTTATACCGTACCATCCCTAAGCTCAAGCATATGCTTTGACCTAAGGCTAATTTGACCCCCATTTCCTGGCTCGTTTGACAAGTGTGAGTGCTCTGTATCGTGCCTGGTTTGGTTGGGCAGCCCTGGCCCGGTTAGAAGAGGTGCGCCAGAGTTCAGTTGGGCTCAGGCACGGTACGCTTGTAGTGGGAGTTCAAAGCACACCTGGGAGCGAAACTGAAGATGTGACATCAATTTTAAGGGACTGTTTCATATGGATTTATTATTCATTCTTACTTTTCAGTGAATGCAAACTGTCATAGTTTATCAAAGATGGCAAACCCAGTGTTCACCTTCAGCAAACCTCCTAATACGTGCAGCACGATGACTTTTATGATGATTTATGAGCGCCAAAAGTTGTGGATCTGTTCCAGGGGATGACGCTTTTTTTTTTTCCAGAAGAAGAACATGTGCTCTTAAGTTGAAAAATTTAGGAGAACATCAAAGAATTTTAGGAGCGCAGTGAAAATATATAAAAATATAACTGCAAGCAGCAGTTATCAGTGCCAAGCAGCCCAGCGGCCACATCATAAACAAGCAAGGCAACAAGCTACAGAGAAACGGAAAAATTCTATTTGGAAGCATGGTCTGAGACAAATTTGGTGGAAATTGGGCTAACAATCTATGGAGAGTTCAAAACAACAGATTTTCAAACTAATTCAAGATAGTGGAAAGGAAATTGTGTCAATTAGGGAATAAATTATATCAATGTTCTCGGTATGATCCTAGGAATCATGACAATAGACAAAACTATTCAAAAGTCATTTGATAAATTTTGTATGATTTCTATTGATAGAATTTAATTGTTTGTCAATATTACCCAGAAGGTGGTGCAAACTGATGTAGTTTGGTCAAAGTCAGGTCTAGATCACACACATTAAGTTTGTTTTCAATACTTAAATCCATTGCAGGGATTCAGCCTGTAATGTCATTTGGCAGCATTACATCAAGTTTGCGCATATGCCAAGGCTCCATTTACACTGCAGATCTTGATGGTCAATTCCGATTTTGTGACTATCCAATTTTTTTTGATGACCAGCTTACATCTTTTAAAAGATACTCGTATCCGATTGTCTGCATTTACACTGCACTCAGCAAAGGCGTAATGACCATGAAAAAACATAGCTCTTTTCTCCATTCCTGTATTTAATGTGTTTGCAGGTTTTCATTTTCTTTTTATTTTCTTTCTGACAAGTTGTTTTACTATAGTTTATGACTGAAAAGCTCTCATTTGGCCATCTTTTAATCTAGGCTTTTTTTAAACCACTAGGCATCTTAATGCGTGATATATGCGTGATTTATGCACGTGATGCATTCAATATTTTTATATTAGCTTATGTTGGTTACGTGGCGGATATTGCTCTCTCTCTCTCTCTCTCTCTCTCTCTCTCTCTCTCTCTCTCTCGTTAACATGCTTAAATACTTGTGCTACACGACAATATAAAAGCTTTTTTTGTCCTATATGAAATGTAAGGTTTGGGACTCTGCTGAAATCTGAAATGAAAGTGTCAGAGTTGACGTCAGTCGCTATGGTTTTTATTGACACGCGACTTGCATTGGCAGGTGAAAATCCGATCTACCTGCTTACACTGCAGACACGAGGGCACGAATCCGATTCATATTGGATAAATTTCCACATATGAACAAGGCCTGAATCTGATTTTGAGTAAATCGGAATCCATGTGATTTTTTTTTTCCTGCTTACCCGTACATGGGCCATATTGCATCTGTGCCACATGAGAGAAAAAAATACGAAATTGAGTCACTTGAACCATGCAGTGTAAATGCAGCCTAAATGACAACATTTTTGTCTATCGGCATGAATTCCATAACTTTTGGTCTACATGGTCTGAAGATGAGTTAAATTTGGTGAAGATTGGACCAACAGTCTAGGAGGAGTAAAAAAAAAGAATGGTTTGGACAAAATCAAAATAGTGGACAGGAAGTTTGGCAGATTATGGCATAATTGGTATCCGTGATGTCGGCATGACCCAAGGAATAATTTGAGACCAATTTCATCAAAATAAGCATATGCAGGCAAAAGTTATTACCAAATTTGTAAGTTTAATTAAAAATGGCTAATGAGTGTCTTATAACTCTTGACCCATAGGTGGCACTGTCACCAAATTTTTATGGCATGGTCAGTGTGAGGCGACAATGATGAACCTAAAATTGGTGTCATTATCTTTAACTATTGCAGAGATACAGCCTCAGATGTAGTTTGGCATCATGCCATCATATTTGTCGGTGCAGTAAACAAAAACTGTTACACCTATCGACACTAATTCAATAACTTTTTGTCAGCATGGTCTGAAGATGATCTGAGTCAAATTTGGTGCAAATCAGCCAAACGATGTAGGAGGAGTTCGAAAAAGTAGGTTTTTGACCTAAGGCTAGATGGTGGACAGGAAGTTCAGTTAATTAAGGCATAATTATGTTGGCTTGAGGAAGCCAACATACTGTTATCCTACTTAAACCTTCTTCTTCTTCTTCTTGTTCTTCTTCTTGTTCTTGTTCTTCTTGTTCTTCTTGTTCTTGTTCTTCTTGTTCTTGTTCTTCTTCTTGTTCTACTTCTTGTTCTTCTTCTTCTTGTTCTTCTTCTTCTTGTTCTTCTTCTTCTTGTTCTTCTTCTTCTTGTTCTTCTTCTTCTTGTTCTTCTTCTTCTTCTTGTTCTTATTCTTCTTATTCTTATTCTTCTTATTCTTATTCTTCTTCGTCTTATTCTTATTCTTATTCTTCTTCGTCTTCTTCTTCTTCTTCGTCTTCTTCGTCTTCTTCTTATTCTTCTTATTCTTCTTATTCTTCTTCTTCAGATTTTATGAACGAGGAGTTGTTTCTGTGTGTAAAATGCATTCAAAGATTCCGGACATGACCTGTAAAGACAGTGCAAGTTCCCTGATGTTTCTCGTGTTTTAAATGGCTGTTACATTAATATATTGCAACGATTTTAAACAATTAAATATTACAAAAGCCTAAATTACGGGTTTGTAGGTCATGATTGATGTGCAGGAGTTGAACCATGAACGCGTTGCATGCGTGATGGGCGTCGGAAAAGTCTGAATGAACTGCATGATATCGAAAAAGAAAAAAATAATACATGTGGCTGTGGCCTGAGTCAAAAACTAAACCTCCGTCTAAAACTGCTAATGTAGTAGTGAACTAATGTACTATATTTAACTTATAAAAATGATTGTCTGTTTGAAAGAATAAAGGATCTTTCAGTTCAATATGGCAAGCCGCGTTAACGTCCTGTATGGCAAGCCAAATTTGTATGTATGCATTTAACTAAATGATAACTAAATATATGCTTTTATTAAATATATATATTTACCTCGTTTATATATCCCAGTAGTGACTTGCTATTCGATTCGTCATTAGTGCTACTTATATTACTGCTACATAATCATTATGTTGGCATGAGAAAAGCAACATACTGCAACATACATTCAAATTATAATGTCTTTTGGGAAGTGTTCCCGGCTCCGGTTGCCCTAAATAATCCAGACTAACAATCCTTTAAAGGATTTGTATTTCAAAAGCATTTGTGTTTTATGTGTATGCTAATGCAAAGAGATGTGTCTTTAATCTAGTTTTAAACTGACAGAGTGTGTCTGCTTCCTGAACTGTGCTGGGAAGGCTGTTCCAGAGTTTAGGTGCCAGATATGAGAAAGATCTACCGCCTACAGTTGATTTTGATATTCTGGGAATAATCAATTGTCCAGAATTTATTGAGCGTAGTGGACATGAGGGGCTATAATATACCAGGAGCTCCCTCAAATACTGGGGAGCTAAGCCGTTCAGGACTTTGTGGGTAGTCAATAAAAATTTTACATTTATACAATATTTAATAGGGAGCCAATGCAATGATGAAAGAACTGGAGTAATATGATCATATTTCTTTGTTCTAGAAAGCACTCTAGCAGCTGCATTTTGAACCAGCTGAAGTTTGTTAATTAGACCAATAAGGCAACCACCTAGTAACGCATTACAATAGTCTAACCGAGAGGTCATGAAAGCATGAATAAGCTTTTCCACATCACACACTGATATAGCATATGTTGAAGTTTGGCAACATTTTTGAGATGAAAAAATGCAGTTTTACAGATGCTTGAAATCTGGCCTTCAAACGACAGGTTGCTATCAAAAATGACCCCTAAATTTTTGACTGAAGATGAGGACTGAACTAAGAATCCATCAAGGGTTAGACAGTGTTCTAGGTTTATTTCGTGTGAGGTTTTTGGGTCCAATAAGCAAGACCTCAGTTTTATCTGAATTTAATAATAAAAAGTTATTAGTCATCCAATTTTTTATATCAGTTATTCAATCTGTTAATTTAGTAAATTCATACAGATTATCAGGTTGAGAGGAGATACAAAGTTGTGTATCATCAGCATAACAGTGGAAGCTAACTCCATGCTTTTTAATGATATCGCCTAGCGGTAGCATATATAGTGTGAAAAGTAAGGGACCAAGAACTGAGTCTTGTGGTGCCCCACATTGTACTTTTGATCTGTATGATGCTTCTTCATTAACTGATATAAATTGATAACGTTCAGATAGATAAGACCTGAACTAGGCCAATGCAGTTCCTGTAATACCAACATCATTTTCAAGCCTATAAAGGAGAATATTATGATCGATTGAATCAAATGCAGCACTGAGGTCCAATAACACTAAGAGAGAAATACAACCACGATCGGACGACAGAAGAAGGTCATTTGTAACTCTTAGGAGCGCTGTTTCTGTGCTATGAAATGCTCTAAATACAGATTGAAATTTTTCATAAATATTGTTTCTTTGTAGGAAGGAACATAGTTGAGCAGATACCACTTTTTCTAGTATCTTTGATAGAAAAGGCAGGTTTGAGATGGGTCTATAATTTACAAGTTCTTTGGGATCAGGCTGTGGTTTTTTAATAAGAGGCTTAATGACAGCTAGTTTAAAAGTTTTAGGAACATATCCTAAAAGTAGGGATGAATTCAAAATGTTAAGAACAGGTTCAGAAACTTCTAAAAACAATTGTTTTAATAATTTGGTCTGTATAGGATCTAGCATAGATGGATCTAGCTACACATGCTAACAGTGATTAGCTACATGTTAATGACGATTAACTACGTGCTATAACCTGCTAGAAATGCTTGCTAAGTATTAAGATTTGATCAAACATGTAAATGAGGCTTACCAATTAACAACCCAATTGACCCTAGGAACTGCCTAGGAACCACTTAGAACACCCTAGCAACTGCCCAGTAATGCCTTAGCAACTGCCTAGCAACCACTTATCAACCTCTGTGCTTCCTGCCAACTGCCTTTGAGTCCCAGCGCAGTCACTCACGTTGGCTTTCTCAAGCCAACATCAAAGTTCGTCGATGAACTTTAGGGTCTAGTTGTATATTAAGAGAATTAAAAGTGATTTTTGAACTTGGATGCATGTTAAACCTATTTTGGTGCGGCCTCCAAAGCAATGAAGACTATTTAAAATAACATTATAAGGCACTTTAATTAGTCTGTTTAATAGCAGTATTCTGTCATTTAAGTCCATTTTGTCTCTTTCAGAGTAACTGATGTCCAAGCATCATATCTGGAGGAAGGACAGTCGCTCATGCATTCCCAGGGGTCTGATGAAAGCAAGGAAAAAATAGTTCTTAGTCTCAAGGAAGATTTGTAAGTATCGCAATTTTTATGTTTGTTTCACAAATCAGTTATCAGTTGTTTAAAAATTTAACTAGGAAGTATTTAGAACGTACTCCTAGGGTTGCATGATATAGAATGTTGTATATATAAATGTATGTGTTCATATACAGGGAGTGCAGAATTATTAGGCAAATGAGTATTTTGACCACATCATCCTCTTTATGCATGTTGTCTTACTCCAAGCTGTATAGGCTCGAAAGCCTACTACCAATTAAGCATATTAGGTGATGTGCATCTCTGTAATGAGAATGGGTGTGGTCTAATGACATCTACACCCTATATCAGGTGTGCATAATTATTAGGCAACTTCCTTTCCTTTGGCAAAACGGGGCAAAAGAAGGACTTGACAGGCTCCGAAAAGTCAAAAATAGTGAGATATCTTGCCGAGGGATGCAGCACTCTTAAAATTGCCAAACTTCTGAAGCGTGATCATCGAACAATCAAGCGTTTCATTCAAAATAGTCAACAGGGTCGCAAGAAGCGTGTGGAAAAACCAAGGCGCAAAATAACTGCCCATGAACTAAGAAAAGTCAAGCGTGCAGCTGCCAAAAAAAATATATATATATATATATATGTGTATA
>CAIGQV010014972.1:9926-25333 GCA_903798115.1 Danio jaintianensis
ACACACACACACACACACACACACACACACACACACACACACACACACACTCACCTTCTGCTGTGTTGCTGAATGAGGAAGATCAGTGTAGTTAACTCTCTTCATCACAGTTAAGAAATAAATCCAATAAATCATGCACTCTTTTGCAGTTTTATTGATTTCACTGAAACGCCTCTGCGATGGAATCTAAATGTTTTTATATTATAAATGTATTTATTCTGTGTGTTTATCAGAAAACACGTCTGTGGATGACCAACATCAGGGGTCCGTTCCTTGTACCTTTCTTAAATGATCCAAGATGATTTGGCAGATCCTGGATCTGTTAATCCTGATAACTGATCTCTGGCTAATTTGGTTCTTCAAACAAGTTTGCGAATCAGATTAAAATGTCTGGATGAGCTGATCTGAGATCTGTGTGTGTTGTGAAGGACAGATCTATCGATCCTCGAAATCGTGATCAGCAATGCAGCGATTGGCTGACGGCACAGCAGCTTAATGACATCATCTGATTAATATTCAATTATCCATCTGAGCAAAATTACATAACATTCGTAGTAAACTGTGAAATATGATACGCAGTAACTCTCCACGTGTGTTGTGGGCTGCAGCTTTACACTCATGTGTCAGGAGTATTCAGCAAATTATTAGGTTTACATTTAGAGCGGATTGTCTTTATTACAGTCGCCTATAGGCCTGTTCAAGTTTCTTAATCAGCGTAAGGAATAACTGCTGTTTAAATTAATTTTGCATCAAAAAAGCATTGTGATATCGGTAAAGGTGTCTGCAACTTTTGCAAAGTTAAAATCACCGTCATGTGTGCATGACTGCATAAATTATTATTCCTTTAAAAAAAGCCAACTATTGTCCATGTCTATTATCACACACAGATTGTACTAAAGCTGGTACCTTAAAATAGTACGTGTCTGTGTCTAAAAAGTCCATATTAATAAATGTTCTCTTGAACCCCTTAAGGAGAACCACCCCATGACAGATGTGCTTTTATTTCGGGGTGCAGATTGCATAACAGTTTGATTTATATATTTTTAAACTTATAAAGAAAATAAATATATATAATTATTTTAACTATTTACTATTTTCCCAAGTGTATACAACTACTACTGTAAGAAAATATCACCATTCGGTACATACTTTCAGTATCACCTGTGCTTGAAAAGACCCGATCTAATCCTGTTTATATGAAGCCTGAGCAGGTTCCGGAGCAGGTTTGAGCTCCAGACCTGTTGCTATGACAACAACTCTCGGATGAGTTTTGAAAAGCGAAATGATCCTGGATCAGGTCAAATCATCAATAACCAAATCCAGCTAATTGAGAAATCCACATACAAAGAACGGACCCCAGGCCTTCATTCAGACTGGTGTGTGTGTGTGTGTGTGTGTGTGTGTATATATGTGTGTGTGTGTGCATTATTAGACTCCTCCAGAGCTGTGACTCCTCTGTTCTCCAGCAGGTGGCGCTCAGACACTGCTGTAAACACCTCCACTGGAGCACAAGTCTAAAGAACACTAATAAATGAACCTGTCTGATGCGTTTGATGTATTACTGTATGCAAAGGAACATATATATGCGTTTAGCTTCTGGTCTTTATTCATATAATTATTGTTAAAGACTTCAAACTTCAAATATTCTATTGATCATTTTATCAAAAATAATTTGAGAGTATATTAATAAACATGACTGAAGGACAATGAATGTGGATTTCATTGTGTTTCCAGAGACGTTTTAAATACATAATTTAATACAGAGTGTGCACATGTATATGTGTGTGTGTTAGTGTGTATTTGTGTAAATGAGGGTGTTTGTGTGAAAATGTGTTTGCCCCTTACTGATTTCCTATTTTTCTGCATGTTTGTCACACTTTAATGTTTCAGATCATCAAACAAATATAAACATTAGTCAAAAATGACACAAGTAAACACATCATGCATTTTAAATGAAGGTTTTTATTATTAAGGGAAAACAAAACACAAATCTACATCTCCCTGTGTGAAAAAGTGTTAACCCCCTGTTAACACATAACTGTGGTTTCTCACACCTGTTCAGTTTCTGCAGCCACACCCACACCTGATTACTGCCACACCTGTTCACAGTCAACAAATCACTGAAACACGACCTCCCTGACAGTGAAGTAGACCAAAAGATCCTCAAAAGATAGACATCATGCCGAGATCCAAAGAAACTCAAAAACAAACATTTTCAAACAAATGAGAAAGAAAAATGATTGAGATCTACCAGCCTGGAAAAGTTTATCAAGTAATTTCTAAAGCTCTGGCACTGCAGCGAACGACAGCGAGAGCCATTATCCACACACAGCAGAAACACACAACAGTGGAGAACCTTCATAGTAGGAGCGGCTGACTGACCAAAATTACCCCGATAGCACAGCGACAACTCATGCAACAGGACACAGAGGATGAACAACAACGTCCACAGACCTGCAGGCCTCAGTTACGGCGAGTGTTCATGACTCCACCATAAGAAGAGACTGGGCAGACACGCATGGCGGAGTTCAAGACGAAAACCACTGCTGACAGAAAGAACATCTTGATGATCCCCAAGACTTCAAAATAAAATACTCTGTGGACTGACGAGACAAAACCTGAACCTTCTGGAAGGTGTGTGTCCCATTATGTGTGGCATAAAAGTAACACTGCATTACGACCTGGAAGGCCTACTGTGATAAATGGATCCTGAATTCTGCTGCATCAAACATCCTGCAGGAGAACGTCCGGCCGTCTGAGTGACCTCAAGCTAAAGAGAACTTGGGTTCTGCAGCAGGACAATAATCCAAACACAAAGTTCAAACACTTCTGAATGGCTGAAGAAAAACAAAACGGAGACTTTGGAGTGGCCTAGTCAAAGTCCTGAGCTGAACCCAATTGAGATGCTGTGCTGTGGGATGACTTTAAAGAGGCGGATCATGCTGGAAACCCCTCCAGTGTGTCTGAATTACAGTAGTTCTGCAGAGATGAGTGGCCAGAACTCCTCACTGTGAGTTACGGAGAACGCTGTTATTAGGGTTAGGGGGTTAACACTTTTTCACACAGCACTATGTAGTTTTATATTTTGTTTTCCCTTAATAATAAAAACCTTGAAAACTGCATGATGTGTCTACTTGTGTTATCTTTGACTAATATTTACATTTGTTACATTGAAGTGTGACAAACATGCAGAAAAAAGAAAGAAAGCAGTAAGGGGGCAAACACGCCACTGTATATATGTGTGTGTGTCAGTGTGAGTGTGTCTGTGTATATGTGTGCGTGTGTGTGTGTGTGTGTGTGTGTGTGTGTGTGTGTGTGTGTGTGCGTGTGTGCGTGTGCTTCAGGTAAAGTTTATTTTACTCTGCTGAACACACAGTGTCAGACACACACCAGAGGGAAAAGCATCATCGCGGCCAGAGGACACAAACACACACCCTGATTAAATGATCTAAATGTTTGTCGTCTTTTTTCCCGCAGGTTGTGTATTCCCTGCGCCTGCAGCGACACACCAGCGCTTTCTGGCCCTCCGCGCGAGCATCGCAGCCAGACTGAATTGTGGGAAATGAGGCAGACGAGCAGTAAATATCAGCTGCCACAAAGCCCTGAGCGGCCACACACACACACACACACACACCCGACACCAGCCTGCGGAAACAACGCCACAATCTCTGCACTTAACACTTGGCTTGGTGCTGGACAGGTGCTTATTTACTGCAGCGGCTGCCTGAGCAGAGATAGAGACACCACCATTATCATCTTCACTGTACCCGTCATGATCATCGTCCTCACTGTACCCTTCATCATCATCATCATCATCATCATCCTCACTGTACCCATCATCATCATTATCACTGTACTCTTCATCATCATCATCATTGTGTGTGTGTGTGTGTGTGTGTGTGTGTGTGTGTGTGTGTGTGTGTGAGCAACATGTCCTGATAAATACGAGACCTTTGTCACATTAAAGCCCTTCATGTCTTAATTTTCCTCAAATGTCTGGCCAGTTGACGAACTCCTGATCAGTCTTCCAGCTCAGTTCAGGAACCACACACACGTCTACACAAATGAAAAATAATTCAATCCCATTCATTAGTTAAATTAACGAGTCATCTGCTGGAGCTTTAATGCACAGTGTTAACACACAATAGCCCTGTCAATAATCACTGAATTTTCAATCAGCATTTCAGCGTGTAGCATGAAGTGAATCTTTGCTGGTTTACCAGTGATGAGATGGACTGTTGTGGACAGCATGTTTAGTAAAGAGCCTGTTTGACCAGCTAGAACAGACTAAACCAGCAAAACCAGACTAAACCTGCTAAACCAGCTAGACCAGACTAAACCAGCTAGACCAGACTAAATCAGCTAAACCAGCAAAACCAGACTAAACCTGCTAAACCAGCTAGACCAGACTAAACCTGCTAAACCAGCAAAACCAGACTAAACCTGTTAAACCAGCTAGACCAGACTAAATCAGCTAGACCAGACGAAACTTGCTAATCCAGACTAAACCTGCTAAACCAGCTAGACCAGACTAAATCAGCTAAACCAGCAAATCTAGAATAAACCAGCTAGACCAGTCTAAACCTGCTAAACCAGACTAAACCAGCTAGACCAGACTAAATCAGCTCTAACAAGACTAAGGGTGCACTCACACTAAGCTATCTGAACCGTGCCTGGGTGCGTTTCCCTGTTCGTTTGACAAGTGTGAGTGCTCTGAATCGGGCCTAGGTGCAGTTCAGTTGGCCGGCCCTGGCCTGGTTGGAAGAGGTGTGCCAAAGAAAACAGTTCGGTTAGGCTTTGGTGCGGTACGCTTGTAGCGTGAGTGCAAAGCGCGCCTGAGCCTGAAACTGAAGACGCGACGTCACTTTAAGGGACTGTTTGATCTGGATTTATTAATCATTCTTACTGATCAATGAACACGAACTGTCAGAGTTTATTAAAGACACAAACCCCTCGCTGCACGACAGCTGCACCTTCAGCAGACCTCCTAATACCTGCAGCACCAGGACTTTATGAACATTTATGAGCGTCAGAAGTGCTGGATCTGTTCCACAAAATATTTGACTGTGTGTCACTGCATCCCAAACCACTAAACATAATACAAAACAATATAACCAAAGCAATGTCCACTGTGCTGAGCGAGCGCTTCTCTTCTGTTAAACTGAACAGCGCATCATCCATGACGGAAGTGTGCTCCGGCTCGGAAGGTGAAACTGCAGTGTGAGTGCAGGCCGATGGGGAGAGGGGAGGGGGGACAAGCGCACTTCGGCACGGTTCAAGGCAACTGTACCTAGTGTGAGTACACCCTAAATCAGCTAAACCAGACTAAACCAACTAAACCAGTTAAACCAGCATAGCGTTCCTGCTGCTGTCTGGGGTTGCCAGCAGGGTTTGCAGAGATTTTGGTCATTGTGTAATGTAGGGTGTCGTGGTGTTTGACTGGTGAATGTTCAAGTGATGTTGTATTTACAGTGTTCTGCGTGTGATGTTGCACACCTGTGAGTGTATGGAGGCAGTGCTACAGGGTTTGAGCAATAACACTCGCTTCAACACACAGTGTCCTGATAAATTATTAAACCCCAGCACAAGATCTTTCGCCTTGATGCCGGCGCAGTGTTCCTGGATTGTGATCACGATCGTCTCGTTGAAGTCTTTACCTCTCACGCTCAAAGTTACAGTCCCGGCTGTCATTCGTCTGTGCACCGCTGACGCTCCCCACATTAATGCACCGCAGCTCTTTTTGTCCTTGTCAATCACAGCAGCGGCGCTCCTGTCTGCGGGCCACAGGCGGACTGCAGGGAGCACACGTCACAGCGCATTACAGGCCTGCAAACAGAGCAAAAAGCAGCTTTTTAACATAACAAAAAACCCGCCGATGCATTATTAAACGGCAGATCAGCCACAATTTGAGTAAAGATGTTGAATGTTGAGCCACGGGTTTCAGTAGCGAGCAACAGCGACCGCTCAGCCGCGCGCAGCATCAATAAATGATGAGCAGGAGGATCAGCGGCGTCTGACGGACGTGCAGGAGTCCAGCTGCAGCGACACACACGCATACACACACACACATACATACATGCACATGCACACACAAACATGCATACACACACACATGAACGCACACACACATGCACACACACACACACACATGTGGTCACACACGACCTCAGTCTTCCTCAGTTCAACAGAACTCTCCCCTGATTGGCATTCGTTTGCAATAGATGCAGTGTGTGCAAAATTCTCTGGAGGTGTGTGTGTGTAGAGAGAGAGAGAGAGAGAGAGAGAGTGTGTGTGCGTGTATTTCCCTCTGAGGAGAAGCTGCTCTGATTAGCCAGTTTGGGACACAGACACTCTCTCTGACCTTGAGAACTTCTTCCACCGTCCTTGAATTACAAACTGCGGGAGAAAATAACAGGCAATATTCTCTGTTGCACCGTTCTGTGTGTGTGTTTACACGCATCAGTGTGTGTATGAGCGTGCAAGTGTGTGTGTGTATGCGAGTGTGTGTGTGCTTGCATGTGTGTGTGTGTGTGAGAAGGCTTTTATAAGCCATACATTTAAACTGACTAATAAAGGTGGCTCAGGGGTCAGTGCTGTCTCCTCACAGAGAGAAGGTCGCAGGTTTGAGTCCTGGCTGAAGTGTTTCTGTGGGGAGTTTGCATGTTCTCCCTGTTTGTGTGTGTGTGTGTGTGTGTTTCCTACAGCTTTCCTACGGGTTTCAGAACTGAAGATACTAAACTGTGCGTAGTGAATGTGTGTGTGTGTGTGCGTGTGTGTGTGTGTATGTGTGTGTGTGTGTGTGTGTGAATGAGAGAGTGTCTGGGTGTTTCTGAGTGCTGGGTTGTGGCTGGAAGGGCATCCGCTGGGTAAAACATATGTCAGAGTAATTGGTGGTTCATTCCCCTGTGGCGACTCCTGATAAACCAGGGACTAAGCCGATGTGAGAGACTAATAAATATGTTAATGACTGACCTGAGTTTGATCTTTCTTGACCCCATCCTCCCGCATCACTTCCTGTCAGCCCTCTCCTTTCCTGTCTGAAATGACGAGGGAACAGAAACACAGTCGTGTGAGCTGCAGATGTTCAGTTTCTGCAGTTTACATCAAGAGCAGATTCTGTCAGTGTGCCATTCTGTGTTTTACAGGGACGTGGCTTTAAATGCCCTTATAATAACAACATCACTAATTCCCATCTCCTGTAAGCACACGATCTGCTGTTGTCTGAGTTCAGAATTGGAGAGGAGTGTGTCGTGCGGCGTGTGACTGAAGGTGCAGACCTGACGGAGGAAAAACGCTCTGCTCCTTGTGTTTAATATAAGACTACAGAGACCCGCTCTGCTCCTTAGCCGTGTGTGTGTGTGTGTGTGTGTGTGTGTGCAGCCAGTCTGAAGCGTGTTGGGAGATGAAGATGATGATGATGATGATGATGATGAAGATGTCGGCAGTGCTGGACGTCTGTAAAGCCGCATCAGCCGCCGGCCGCTCCTCATTGTGCAGGCAGACGTCTCCGCTCAAGCCTTTTGTTCTCATTCGGGATCCACTTATAAGAAAACAAGTCTGGGTTTGAGCACTAAAAGCTCGTGCCAATAACGGCGTTTCCATAGCGATACGAGCACACGACTGGCTAAAACACAGCACGGAGACGGAGCACCTCTGACCTCTGACCTCCGCTAGATGATATGGATCAATAGCAGCAGTTAAAGTTCTCTGAGCTGAATGGAAGTTGGTGAAAAGAATAACTGCGATTCTTGGAGCAGTAAACAGAGCTGTGATGTGTGTGTCAAACGCCTGAATAGAGGCTCCATTTCAGCGCGACTCTGAAACCTGCTTCCCTCAATCCCTCCTGCATGATCTCTGCTGTTCTGCTGAACTCACACACTTTCTCTTTCTCTGTCTTTTCAGCTGAATTGATGCAAGTGCTGAAACTCTCTGCTGGTGTGTGTGTGTGCAGCGTTCTGACGGTGTGTGTGCAGCAGACAGAGGTCAGAGGTCACAGACTCGTGTTTTTTAGCAGAGCTGAGATGGAGCTGAGGCCATGGGGCAGTGCAAACACACACGCACAGTATTACACACATTTACACACACACAGTATTACACACACTGTATTATAGACATATATATACACACACAGTATTATACACACACGCACGCGCACACACACACACACACACACACACACACACTCACTCACTCACTCCATCACTGCACTAGATCTGCACTACTCTCTGCTTATTTTGCTAATGTCCAGATATTTGTTCAAATATGATGGCAATCCTAACCCTATTTCAAAAAGTGGACGTAACGATTAAAGTGTATTTCTGTATATGCCTGTATTTATAACCCTTATGAGAGACACAGACCCGAGGGCCGTGACGCCATCTGTGTTCACGGGTCGCCTGCGAGCGTCTGCTGTTCAGTTTATAACAGAACCGCCGAGCTCAGCCTGCAGACACACACCTGACCCGCACACACTGAAACTGCCTACTGACACACGGAGCGCCACCGTACCAGGAGAAACCCTGCTGAAAACGTGCTGTCGTTGGAAGGAATACTGTGAGGATCTCCTCAATCCCACTGTAGGACCTATCATTGGGGAAGCAGAGACGGGGTGCAGGGCTGGACTCACCCGTCAACCGACTGAGCTCACTGATGGAGTCTGCAGAGGCACAGCAGCGGATGGAGGAGATACACCCGCTGTGGGGCTGTCCTGGCTGACACGCCTCTACAATATCACATGGAGGGGGTTAACACATACTCCTCAGCCTCCTTGGAAGAGTCTCTGCCAGGGTCCCGGAGAGAAGGATCTGGCCGATGGATGAACCTCAGATCCAGGAGGAAGACTGGACCAGCTCTATACCCACACTAGGGTGCTGGAGGGTTCCTGAGTATGCCCAACCAGCGCACATGTGTTTGTGGAGCTGGAAAAGGTATTGGCCCATGTCCCTCGTGGCGTTCTGTTGTTCCTCTGGGAGTATGGGGTAAGAGGCGCTCTGTTAAGGGCTGTCTGGTCCCTGTATGAACACAGCAGGAGTTTGGGTCACATTACCAGTAAAGTCATCATCATCATCCTGCTCCTCTGTAATCTTCATCCTGCAGTTTGGTTCATGTACTTTATTCCTGCCATCTTCAATACACCCTCTGTTCATGTGTTTGTCTGCTCAAGGGTAAGGGTTGGGTTTGGGGGAGAGGAGAGAATATACAGTCTGTAGAGTATAAAAATCATTACGTCTAAGGGAAGTCCGCATAAAGATAGCTGTACAAGTGTCTGTGTGTTTATCATAGTGCATGGGTCCATCAGAGAGAGAGAGAGAGAGAGAGAGAGAGAGTGTGTATGTGTTTATCAGAGTGTGTGTTTCTATTAGAGTGTGTGTGTCCATCAGAGAGAGAGAGTGTGTGTCTTTGTGAGAGAGAGAGAGAGAGAGAGAGTGTGTGTGTTTATCAGAGTGTGTGATGGTTTCTGACAGGTCCTGGTGGGCTCGGCAGAGGGTCCGATTGATGCGCTTAAAAAAATAATTATAACTCCCCAAATCATCCCCTTCACTGCTGATGTGCACTCACTGAACATCTACAACACGACGACGATTATTTTTAGATTTGAGTGAACTGATCAAATGCTGAGGTATCGTCATTATCCACAGTCATCATTCAGTTTCAGACATTTTATATTTCAGGATCCACAAATGAGTGGATTCTGCTGGACCGTTGTTTATTTCATGTTTTGTCACATTATAAATTTGCCTTTACCATCTTTATTAATTTAATGAATCTCTGGTGAAGAATCCTTTAAAAGCTTTCTATTTTAAATAAATACGGTTATATCCTGAAAAATAAAATGACATATTCCACAAAATATGAAGCAGCACAACCGTGGTTTTAATCAGAAATGGGCACCAAATCCTCGTGTGTCACTGAAGACTGGAGAAATGATGCTGAAAATACAAACCAGAGTCACGGGAGACAGTTCCATCTTACTGCAAATTCAAGAAGAAAACTTTGATTATAATATCCTTAAACTGGGGCAGGAATGAAGTGAATGTTTCTCTTTCTCAGTTAAGCAGAATAGTATAGGATGTGTGTGTGTGTGTGTGTGTGTTCAGAATATCAGCAGAGATCAGATGTGTTTTGCTGATTTTATGGAATATACTGTGTTGCTGTCTAATGGCACACTTTCATTCAATCACCTCAGTTAATGTGAGGCTGCAGTGTGCTAATATAATCTCATCTGGTGCCGTATGTGTCACATTTCAGCATGTCTGATACTAATGCAATATCCTCTGGCCATGTCATCCATCCACCCTCTCACTCCTCCATCTGCAGAGAGACGGGGCTGTTTCTAAGCGGATGGTTCTGGAAGAGATGAACACCAGCTCTCGAACCGTGATCTTCAGAGTGATGATTAGTGTCCCGGTGCTGCCGAACTCCTCCACCGCCCCCCCCCCCCGCTGGCCCGCGCCCTGCTCCCCCCCGCCTGCGCCGCTGGGCCGTAATGGATTTTTATCAGCCTAAAGTATCAGAGCTGATTTGAGGAGTCCCTCTGCTGCTCTAGAATTCCTTTTGAAATGCCTTTCTTTGGTAGTCTCATTGCACTAGCCTGGGGCGATGGCCTTCAGAGATCACAATGTTATTAATATAAACATGTCAAAACGCATGCTGAAATTCAAAACAGGAGTGCCAAAATGTCAAGGTGTCAAACTGCTGAAATATAAATCACGCTTTAATATTCCAAAGCGCTGCAAAAACAGCCTGACTGCAAATAGCTGTAACAATGCGGCTCATTTGGAATTAAGTCATTTGGCCGCACGCTGACGCTGGGGCGGACGCAGCCCAAATAAGCCATACGGGACGTCGTGAGTCTCCTTAATTGGGAAACAGCTCATGTTCAGCGCATACGTGCGGACGGACTAAAAGATTGATTATTCTCACGTCTGGTGTGTTTAAATGATCGAAGAGTAGCTGAAACAACTCAGATGAGAGCGGCTGGCTTTTGGCCAGACTTGACTTTGTTTTGAGGTTGAGGTTGGGAACTGATGCGGTTTATGCTGCCGGCTTCACCTTAAGACAAGCAGAGCATTTACTGTCCACCAGCGGAGTGAGAGGATCACGGTTACACGGCATGAAGAGCATTCATGTGTGTGTCAAGCTGAATCAAGGTTAACATGCGGCTGGGAGTGCAGTGCATCTGCGACAGGCGGAGACGTGGACGCACCTGATGTGAAGCGTCTCTTCTTCTGCTGCTGGATCTGCTGCAGGCGTCCTCACATCACGCCGCATCTGTTCCCATGCCAGCTCCAGCTCACAGCGACGTCTCAAACACACACTGAAACACACTGACACTCCGCAAACCTTCACTGTTCAGACATACAGATCACATGCCAATATTGCACAACTTTCCAGTGTGATTTTATCATTCAAATCCTCATGAAGGTAATCATAATGATGGAAATGATTTAGTTTTACATATATACATGGAACCCCCAATGCATAGCATACAAGATGCGCATAACATCATGACCTTTTTATTTTGATAGGGCTTTAACAAGGTAGATTGTGTCAAAGCCACTTTATACAGATGAACAGAAAAAAGGGTAAAAACCCATGAACAATATTTCAGTTTGTGGACCAAATTCAGCACATCAGGCAGATGTCAGAACGGTGGGGAACGCTGGTGTAGTTTTAGTTAGATTAAAACTGATCCACTGATGCGCAGCTCCAGCGGGACAGCAGACAGAACACACTCCACCAGCTGACGAAGGTGGAGAAAATAAACCTGCAGAAAAAACAGAATTAATTGAGCACAGTGGACGTGAGGCGCTGTAATACACCACGAGATCCTCATATCTGGACCGTTCGGGGCTTTGTAGGCAGTCAATAAGATTTTAACATTTATACGACGTTTAATAAGGAGCCAATGACAGAGCTGGACTAATATGACTATATTTCATTGTTCTAAAATTAAACAAAAAAAAACATATGAAAAGTACAGTGAACGGAACGATGGCTGGAGTGAAAGTCAAAGTCTAACAATCAAAACATAAAACAGACACGATGACCAATTGGTCCATATTTATTCATTTAAACCTTTTACTTTTGGTGCTTTTTAAAAATGCTGATCATGGGTTTCGCCATAATTCATTGTATTTGGGAAAAGATAACCGGTTTAACATCAGCTAGAGTCACATCAAGCATGTATAACTAATCCAACGAAATCGAATTCAAGGGCTTCAGGCGTCTAAACACTCTGACTGTTGTTTAAATCCTCACGTTCAGCCTCACGAGACAGAGCATTAGAGTTTGTGTTTCCAGACACATCTAAACTGTATCAAGTTTAACACAAGTGTGCAATTTACGGTGCAGTTCGTTAACACATTTACCTAAATCACAGAAGAACACTGCTGTTAACACACACACAAACCCGACGGCAAAACTCTGCTCTTGTTTCCATGGCGAGGGTGAAGCGTCTGGGTCACCGGATGAGATTATTCCTCCAATCACATTAAAGCTTGACACCATCATTTGAAATGTTCAGATTATACCCTGGTGTGTTGACGGACTTCAAAAGTGTCTTCAAAATACTTTGACACAAAACATATATTTTTCAGGTCAAATATATTTGATTTGAGTGCCTTTAGCATTCATGTAAACAAGACCGATATGAGTGGAGATGCGTGTGTGTGCTCTTTGATCTGCGTGCTCACCCTTTGATCTGTCTATGAGAGTGAAAAATGTATTTTCCAGCGGGGCAGAAGCGCGGCGCAGCGGTGATCCCACAGACGCAGGAAACACCATCTCCAAATGCTCCTGCAAACCTGCAAATGAAAGCTGGAAAATGAAGTAAACATCCTCATATCTGTGTGTTACAGCATGACCTGCGTGCCTTAGAGCAGAGCGCACGTGATCCCGATGAGACGCGGCCGAGCCCAAACCGTTGCCAGAGCACTTCCACTGAACACAACACCTCACAAAACCACAACAAACACACAGAACTGAGATTGTGCACATTCAGAAACAGTCAAATGAACACACCGGTCACCAACACACACCGGTCACCGACACACACCGGTCATCGACACACACCGGTCACCAACACACACCGGTCATCAACACACACCGGTCACCAACACACACCGGTCATCGACACACACCGGTCACCGACACACACCGGTCATCAACACACACCGGTCACCGACACACACCGGTCATCGACACACACCGGTCATCAACACACATCGGTCATCGACACACACCGGTCACCGACACACACCGGTCATCGACACACACCGGTCACCTACACACACCGGTCATCAACACACACCGGTCATCGACACACACCGGTCATCGACACACACACCGGTCACCGACACACACCGGTCATCGACACACACACCGGTCATCAACACACACCGGTCATCGACACACACACCGGTCATCGACACACACCGGTCACCGACACACACACCGGTCATCGACACACACACCGGTCACCGACACACACCGGTCACCGACACACACCGGTCATCGACACACACACCGGTCATCGACACACACACCGGTCATTGACACACACCGGTCATCGACACACACGCATTGCTGACACATACCGGTCACCGACACACACGCATTGCTGACACATACCGGTCACAGACACAGGCTTGTGTGTCTTGTGTGTGTGTGTGTGTGTGTGTGTGTGCGTGCTGCAGGATCTGCTGGATCATTAGCATACGACTGTAGCCTAGCGCTCACTGCTGCCATGTACATTAGCGTCTCTGAAACGAGCGGCGGAGTCAGGGTCTGTTGGCCTGCCTGCAGTGTGTGTTCTGTCAGATCCAGCATACAGCCTTACAGGCGAGACACACACAAACACACACATACACACGCATGCACGCACACACACACACAGACACACACAGAACCCACCACCCTGAGAATACACACTAACATAAACAATCACTCGCTTGCTCACACACACACACGCACACACACACACACACACACACACACACACACACACACACACATACACACACACACACACACACACACGCACACACTGATAATTAGCACAGATGAAATCATATGTTCATGTGTGAAGATCAGACACTTCCAGCAATCAGAACAGATCCTTGTTTCCGCTGCGTGCGTGTGTTCAGTTCTGTTTATGATGAACACACACACACACAGACACACACACACACACACACACACACACACACACACACACACACACACACACACACACACACACACACACACACACACACACACACACACACACACACACACACACACACACACACACACACACACAACGAGATCTACGCTGAAGTGTGTGTTGTGTTATTAGCAGAGAACAAAGGCTAATCACAGGTAAATGTGTTCGGGGCTTGTCATCTCTAGGTGTGTGTATGTGTGTGTGAGTGTGAGTGAGAGTGAGTGTGTGTATATGAGTGAGTGTGTGTGAGTGTGTGTGTGTGTAAGTGTGTGTGGTGGACAGAAACACTGTGCTCTGGCGTGTGTGTGTATTGACCCGCTCTGCATATGTGTGTATCAGCATGATCTCTGTCTGCAGCTCCAGCACAGTGTGTCATCTGCAGGTGTGTGTGTGTGTGTGTGTGTGTTAAAGCTGTGAATGGAACATCAGCTCTGAGTTGCCGATCATTGGCGGATTACCAACTGATGGTTAAAGTGTGTTGATTGTTTTAGAGATGCGGTAAACTGGAGTGAGCAGCACTAGCCGAACCCCCTGGAGGAGCACGCTCAGCACAGCACTTCATCAAGATGCCTAAGCTGGAGGAGCAGCGCTGTGTCTGTGTGTTGACAGTGCTGCGTTACACACACTGATGGCCATAACCTGTGTGTGTGTGTGTGTGTGTGTGTGTGTGTGTGTGTGTGTGTGAGGTCTGGGTGGCAAGACCCATGCCAGCCCGGACACACTGTGTGCCACTTTCCTAAGCTGGATTGACTTTTCCTGCAAACTGTACAAACGCCTTTTTGGGGTGTTCTCCTCTGCGTTTGTGTGTAAGCTCAGCTTTATCCTCCTGATCGTACCTGACGCTCTGATTTACACGAACACATTCACACTCTTCATCTTTTTAGTTTGAGTTTTCTGCAAGCGAACTATCTCAGACTGGAGGAAACGCCAGCTCAAACCTCACCGTTTCTTCTCCATCCTCCTACAAATCTCCTGCAGAACAAACCCCTGTGGTGAAGCTGTGTGTGTGTGTGTGTGTGTGTGTGTGTGTGTGCATGTGACCGTGGCAGACGGCTGATCTGCTGTGATGTAGTGTGTGTGACGTGCTGGTCAGAGCGCATCCCTAATAAGAGCAGCACACACACACACACACACACACGCACGCACACACACACACACACACACACACACACACACACACACACACACACACACACAC
>CAIGQV010015035.1:0-15059 GCA_903798115.1 Danio jaintianensis
ATCTATCTATCTATCTATCTATCTATCTATCTATCTATCTATCTATCCATCCATCCATCCATCCATCCATCCATCCATCCATCCATCTATCTATCTATCTACACTGCAAAAAAATATTTTCTTCCTTAGATTTTTTGTCTTGTTTCAAGTCCAAATATCTAAAAATTCTTAAATCAAGAAGAATTTTCTAGACAAGCAAAACATATTGTCTTGTTTTAAGAAATAATATGCCAAAATTATGTGAGTTTTTCCTTAAAACAAGCAAAATAATCTGCCAATGGGGTAAGCAAAATAATCTTATGTCAAAAGGAAAAACAAGATTATTTTGCTCACCCCATTGGCAGATTATTTTGCTTGTTTTAAGGAAAAACTCTCTTAATATTGGCATATTATTTCTTAAAACAAGACAATATGTTTTGCTTACCTAGAAAAAGCTTCTTGATATAAGAACTATTATGGAGATCATATTGTTTTATAATGAGCTAACAATATTTTCTTTTCGGCCTTTCATTAACAAGTGTGATTTTTGAATTCTCACTCATTTTAAAATACTGTTGACCATACACTGAATGAAGAGCATAGTAAAATTCTACCACAAATGCATAAAAATGATACAGAATTTTTTTTTCCATATGTAATTATAGCGTATGTCTTTGGACTTGTGGGGGAAACTGGAACACCCAGAGGAAACCCACGCCAACATGGGGAGAACATGCAAACTGACCCACAGAAATGCCAACTGACCCAGCTGAGGCTCGAACAAGCGACCTTCTTGCTGTGAGGCGACAGCGCTACCCACTGCAGTACATAAACAGTACATTATTAGTTCTAGTTATATATTTAGTTATATACATTACATCTATCTATCTATCTATCTATCTATCTATCTATCTATCTATCTATCTATCTATCTATGATGCTAAATGTAACTGTTTTACAGGTTTTTTTTCAATTGCTTTGCCTCAATTGTCAAATGAAATTTTATTTTTAGAAACAATAAGTTCAGATCTCTGTACAATTAACTTCTAGTTCACATCATATTGCAATTTCTACACGTGTGCAAAAAGTTAGTACAATTGTAGGCAGTTTGCACAACAGCTAATGGCATATGGCTTGTTGAAAGTACTCACCCAAAACATTTCATCTATGCTTCAAAACCTAGTTAATGTGTCTGTAATTTGGCCAATACCACAAAAATATTTATTTATTGAGAAGAGTCAATATAAAAAAAGCAGATATACATTTGTATTTATGCAGTACATTTATTTTAGTACGAATGTATTAAATGAAAAGTTTTTTATTCTTTCACGAGTCACGCAATCTACATATATGCTCTCAAATGGTTAAATGGTTGATTCTAATTGTATTGCATTGTATGTGAACAAGAAGCTATTTGTTCAGAGATCTGAACTTATTGTTTCGAGAGAGAAAAATCTAAAATTGAGCCAAAGCAGTTGAAGAAAACTTTCAGAGTGACGGTCCTGCTCTGATTTGTAGTGAAATGGCGACATCTAGTGTTCATAAACAAGACTATTTCTAACAACATGGTATGTTTTATTTAATTTCATTTTAATTCTGTCATCACTTTGACTAATTACTAAATCTATGCCTTCTATATTACACACTATCATTGTTTTACTTAAAATAATTACAGAGCCATTTATCCAGACAGAAGCTCAAGAGCACATGACCTTTCAGATGCTTTTGACTAATTATGACTAATTACAATCATGACATTTATTAATTTATTTTAATATAATACCTAAATCACTTTAAGTGTAGTAAAGCTTCATTTTTTTTACAGTAAAAGCCAGTATCATTGTATAGGCCATCAAATATGACATGGAAAATAAATACGAAAATGAAAGACAAACAAATGTTCCAGATTTTTCTTCAGGTTTTTCTTAATTCTTTAGATTATTATTCTTATAATCTTTGTACTTTTACTTACACTCTGGACAATTTGACCAACTGTTGAAACATAAACAGAACTTCACTCTTATGACATGCAACTTTCTGCAGTTTAATTGGCTAAAAAAATCTGTGTCAATAATGAGAGTAATGAATAACTACCTGAAAGCTGCGTTATTTTCCTTGTCTCTCTGATTGTAAGGATGAAGGTGAGTGTTTCTCTTCTTCTGTCTGTCACTGAGTGATGGAGAAAAGGAGCTGGAATGGAATCAATGGAATCAATGGAATCAATGATTCAAAACATGCCAAAATGACAACATTTTAATTTTACATTTACAATCAATGTCTATAAATATTTTTACTCAAACTATAAATCTGAAATCCAGAGGAAAATATTTAATTTTTAAGTTATCTCAGAGCTGTACGCACATGAATAAATAACACAAATTTAGATTAAATACTGTAGTCGTTTTGAACCATACTATAGTAAAGTGTATTATACTGTATAAATTACAGCATTTACAGTATTTTGCTAATGAATTACACCCCACACTGTATCATAGTGAACTGATAAACTGTAATAAATAACTTTGATATACTTTAGTTTTTACTACAGTAAACTGTGGTGTAGTATAATATACCCTATAGTTGTAGAAAACATGACACAATATTGGGATTTTTGTTTAATATTACTGTAGTTGTTGCATTACCACATCAAGTATATCATTACCATAACAGATAAATTCAAGTACTTTTCTAGAGAATGTTCTTATAGTATTTACATTACTGTAGTATTTTTATTTTTTTTTTCAAAAAAATCACAGGAGTACCACTGCAATACATATCGTGCACATATACATTAATATCTTAGAATATAACAAAATATTAACATATTCTTCAGAACGTTTAAAATTAATGATTTGAATTTTTTTTATAGACATGAATGAGAAAATCAAGATCAGTGAAGTCCAGCTGGAAAAAATAAGGCAAGAAAATACAGGTAAACTTATGAAAAAAGGTCCCATTTAAACAATACCCAGTGAACACCTTGATGTCAAAACGACATAAAAAACACAAAAAAAAACTTTTAAAGATGCAAATTGATGACATCAAATTTACATCTAATATTGATGTCAAGAAACATTTTGCCAATGTTAGAAGTCAATTTAATGTTGTTTTGAAATCAAAGTAGTTTATATGCATTATACGGATACAAAATACAATTTAAAATTAGAATTTGCTATTGAAGCTATTAAATGAATAAAACATCTTATATTACAATACTTTTTGTGTCTTTATTTTGGTTGTCAAAAGGACATCAATGTGTGGATGTAAAATGAATGTCAAGTTTTTGACATCAAATCGATTAGCATTTTTGACATGTTTTTTATGTCATTTTGACACCAAGGTGCCACTGGGTAATTTACAGTTTGAAATTGTTCATGTAAAAAGTGTTTAAAAAAATTCTGCCCACAGAACAACCAAAAGTGGCCTTTTCAGCCCAGTCAAGTAAGCATATAAAGGGGTTCGAGATCAGGTAGGTCTCGAGAGCTCCCCAAAATGCTTTTTAGCTCGGGACAGCAGCCGTATATTTCGAAGAACCTCCCCCCAAAAGCAAGGAAGTTTAATTTATATCCGGCTGCTGGATATAATGGTTTCAGGAAAGGAAGAAAAGAGGGCTCCTGCGGGAGCAAAGGGTGAAACAGACTCCTGTGGGAGGGGTGGGGTGGTGGAGGGGGCCAAGAAACGGGGGGGGGGGGGGGGGGGGGGGGGGCGGGGTTGACTCGTTGAGAGTCAAAATGCTCGAGGAACACTCCTGACGGAGATAGAGCTGGGGAGTGACAGCACTATATATAAATATATATGTATATATGAGTCTATATAAATATATATATATAATGGGGTGATCTAAGGCCTGGAGGGGGTGATTAGTAGACTTCTGTGAGTCGAATTGAGTTTTACCTCCTGCGGGAGTAGGGTGCAGTTATTACTTTTTTGCCATCTCCAGCGGGAATCGTGAAGTGGGATTTGGACGGTGGAGATTCCTGCTGGAGGGTGAGTGGCAAGTTTGGCGAGGACTCCTGTGGGAGTCGAATGCTCGAGGAACACTCCTACTGGAGATAGAGCGGGGAGTGGCAGCGCTCTATATAAATATATATCTATGTACGCCATTCCATAGATATATATATATAATGAGTTTCAGTGGCCTGGAGGGGGCGGTGACATGACCCCTGGGGGTCATAGCCCGGGGAACAGAGCTAGGTGGCCGACTCCAACAGGAGTCTGGGAAAGGGGATTTGGACGGTGAAGACTCCTGTTGAAGGGTGACGGGGCGAGACTCCTGCGGGAGTCGGGTGCTCGAGGAACACTCCGTAAGGAGATGGAGCGGTGAGTGACAGCGTTATATATACATATATATTTATATACATGCGTATATAGATATATATATATGATGAGATTGCTAAGGCTTGGGGGGGGCAGTGAGATGATTCCTGCGGGAATCGAAGCTCGGGGTAACACTCCTGTGGGAGTCAGAGCCTTAGGGGGGCAGGGTCCGGCAGGAGTCGGGAAAAAGGAGGGGGCGGTGAAAACTCCTGCGGAAATGGCCGGGGGGGCGGGGTGACAAGGGGCCTTGGAATTTAAATTAATTCGTGTCAAGGGGAGAAGGCTGAGTATTACTCAGCTGGAAGGAAGAAGGGAAAGCGGCTGGGTCATGCCCTCGCCCTTGGGTAGTTGGAGGTCAGTGGCTGGCGAGGGTCATCTGGGCTTCCTTTAGGTGCCTTTGGCTAAGACGTATGTACGTCTTGAAGGCATCGGATGACCACCTGCCCAGAGTTTGGATCTGTTGCTGCGAAAGCCCTTTTTGTGCTGCTGTGGTGGCTGCTCCTATCCTAAAAGAGTGACTGGAGTATGAGTCTGGGGGGAAGCCTGAGAGGCGGAGGACTGCTTTAAGGTGTTTCTGAAACCAGAAACGTGTAACTGGGCAGTTAGTGTTGTCTACAAATAGGGGGGAGAAGGGACTAGGGCTTTGAGATTTCCTAAAGAGTAAAAAGGCCATAAGTGTTTGGAAAGGGCGTGTGGGTGAGGGAAGATCAAATATGTATATGAAATGTCCTTTGCGTGATTGGTCTGTTTTACTTTGTTTAATGAGGAATGAAATTGTTTCCTCATCTAACAGAGTAAGATCTGAGATGGTGGGGTGAATGCCTGGGTTGAATTTGGATATTGTAGTGATTTCGGAGCATCTAAGGAAACCGAAAAAGGAAAGATTAAACATAGCATCGAGGGTACGATCTGTATTGGTGGATATGTAGCCTTTGCGAAGAGTAGTGATGCATTTGGAGAGGATGTTTTGAGTGATGGGTAGCCTAGGGTCTGGAGAGGGGGAATGGGCTTTCTGGATACCTTTGATAAGGAGGCCGGTTTGGGAGTTAGAAATAGTTTCTGATGGGGAGCCATGAATTAATTTATGAAAGAAATTAATCCCACTTAGATAGCTTTTAATGGAGTTGGCTTGAATATTTTTGGAAGTGTGTAGATGAGTGATGAAGGATGTAATGGTGAGCAGGGAAAAATTGGGAAAGGGTGTGTTGTACAGGGTGTGGAAATGTTTGAAAGAATTCCATGCTGAGAGGTATGATTGTAAGGTTCTGGGGGCTACGGCTTGTAGAATGAGGGAAATGGATGTTTGGTGTAGGTTGTGCATAGGGTGGTTTATGGAAATATCATCTCTGAATATGGAGGGATTGGCGTTGGATGAGGATCCGCTTCTGGGGCCAATCGCCGAAATCTCTGGAAAGAAAAGCGAGAAAGAGAGTCAGCAATTTGATTTTTGCATCCTGGTACATGTTTTGCAGTTATAATAAATTGTTTTATGGCTGATGTCCAAACTAGGCGACGAAGAAGGGGCATTAGAGTAGAAGAGTGGGAACGCCCTTTATTAATACATTGCACTGCTGCTTCATTATCGCTGTGGACTAGGATACTAGAAGCAGACCATTCGTCACCCCACATGATAATCGTGGCCACTAGGGGGTACAATTCAAAGAGGGCTGAAGATTGTAAGGGCAGGGGAATTCCCAGCATTTGCTGGGGCCAGGGAGAGGCGAACCAACGTCCCCTGTAATATCCTCCGAAACCTACGGAGGGGGCGGCATCAGTAAATAACTGAATATCTACGGGAGAGGAAATCAAGTCACTATAGAAGAACGAGCAGCCATTCCAGCATTTAAGGAAGGAAATCCACAGGCTAAGTTCGTTACGACATGCGTCCGTCAGGAGGATGATTTCCTCTAATCCATTGACGGAAGCTGCGGTTTGAAGGAGGTGGGAGACGAAGGGGCGTCCCTGAGGAATGATACGCATGGCAAAATTTAGATGTCCCAGAATAGACAGGAGTTCGCGTTTGGTGCATACTTGTCTCCCTAAGAAAAGAGATGACAGTGAAATGATTCGATCGATTTTCTCTTTAGGAAGTGAAGCTTGGAAACTGTTAGAATCCAGCTTAATTCCTAGGAATTCTAATGAAGTGCTTGGACCGGATGTTTTCTCTTTAGCTAGAGGGATGCCCAGATTAGCGAAGACTTTTTGAGTAGTCTCTAAGTGTTTGACAGGCGGCGTGTTGGGGGGGGAGATGATAAGAAAATCATCTAATAGATGGATGAGATGCGAAACGCCGTAGTTATTGGCGAGAATCCAACATATGGCTTCTGAAAGTATGTCGAATATTTTGGGGCTACTTCTGCATCCGAATGTTAAACGGACTGCGAAGTAGAATTTAGATCTCCAATTAATGCCGAACAGATGCCAGAAATCAGGGTGTAAAGGCATGATTTTGAAGGCGGAGGAGATATCGACTTTGGCGAGCCATCCGTTACGTCCGACAATTTTAATCAGAGACATTGCTTGATCTATGTCGTGATAATGGAGCGAGAATTCATCTGGTTGGATGATGCTATTAATGCTAGAAAATGGGGAGTTGTGAGGAGAAGAGAGGTCAATTATGAGACGTTTTTTGCCTGAGAATTTCCTGGTGGCTACACCGATGGGGCTGATTCGAAATGTGCTAAAGGGGGGGGCAGAAAAGGGACCGATCATGAAATTATTGTCGGTCTCTTTTTTGATTAACTGATCTACGACTTCGGGTTCGTTGGTGGCGGATTGTAAGTTGGGGCAAGCGAGGTTGTAAGCGGGTAGAGTCAAGACGCCTGGATGGAATCCTTTGGATAAACCTGAAATGAGAAATTCAGAAAAGTTAGGGTCCGGGTGAAAACGTAATTCAGATGCCAGTTGAGATATATTGACGGGAGTCGATAAATATTTTTTTTGACTTTTTATTAGCTTTCAAGATGGGGCAGACTACGCGGGCGTGCGCGCCACCGCAGTAGTTGCATGTGTGAGGGTGTTTACAGGGGTGGCGGAAGCATCTGGCAATGTTGAAATTAAAGCAGGGGTTAAGGTGAGGTGCGTTTTGGGAGGAAGAGGAAAAAGAAGAAGGAAGCAGAGCGGGGATAGAGGAAGTAGTAGGACGGGGAATGTAGCTTGAAGATCTTGGGTTGGTGGCGTCTTTGTCTGGAGAAGGAATAATAAAGGGACAGGAAGTGGTAGGGTGGAGACTGGAACGGCAGACCGCGCAGGAGAGATTGCGGCAACCTAGAAAAACTCTGTTGTGGAGATCGGTGTCCAGAGCCCCCCAATAAGGACACTGGTTCCACTGAGATACCAGGATGGCGCATTTGGCAGAAAATAATTTATGGTAGGTGTAAAAATGAGTACCCCCATAGGAGAGCGCGAGTTCCGAGATGATGGCCATGTAGTCGTTTAGCTCATGCCTCCTATGGGGAAAAACAGAACAGATGATGTTAGTGAACCTAGAAAAAGCTACGTGAAATTCAGCTAAAGAGAGGGTGCGGGATTGAGTAGTCGATGATGATTTGAGGGTGAGTGTGAATTCGCCACAATCCACCTGTCGGTCTGCCGTAGGGGGTGTAATAGGTGAAAGCAGTGTAGTGAGATCGATGTCAGCACCTGATAGGATGAGGTTTTTTGCTGTATTTGAAACTGGGGGTGGTTCCAGGGCTGGAGCGTTGTGTGGTACCGGGAGGGCTGTGGCGGTGGATAGGGTGTATGGGGGGCGTGCTGAAGAATTTTGTGCAGGGACCGTGGGGTATTGGGCTGGATCTGTGCCGGAAGTGTGAATGAGTGTTTGGTGAAGGGAGGAGGGGGGAATAAAAGAGGGGATACTAGCAGGTGGAAAGGAGGTGGGGAGAGGATAACTAATGGAGTTAGAGCTGGTGTTAGGCTGAAAAAGGTGTGTTGAAGTATGGGGGGGCTCGATGGGAATGGAAATCTGAGCATGGGTGTGGCTAATTTGAGTGGTGTGTGGGAGGGGGCTGGAAGTAGATCTGGAGTGAGGAGCTGGGGGCCAAGTGAGGGGTGTAGTGAAGGATTGTCCAGTGTGAAATGCGGAAGGGTTGTTGTCCGGGAGAGTCTCTGTATTTTGTCTTGAAGTTGGAGCTGATGGGTGCCTGTTTCCTTGGGTGCGTAAACTGGATGGTATCTGGCTGGGTGCTGTATTTTTCCTAGAAGTTGTTCTGGATAATTGAGGTTGAGATAGTTCAGTTACGGAGTGTGAGGGTTGATGGTAGGGGGCTGGACGTGAGCGAGAGGATCTAGAAGTGTCCATGGTGGGCGGAGTCTGGGGAGAAATAGTGGAGTATAGCTTTAAGAGTCCGGCTTTGTTGCAGCGTGGGGGTATGGGAATTCCGGCGTCTGAGAGGGTTTTTCGGAGTTCTGGAATAGTGATTTTGTTGGAGACGTGAGATGATGATCTGGCCGAGGCATAGGACGAAGCGGGTGAAGGTAGGTGGTGGCTTAAAGTTGTTGGCGATGGTGAAGTTTGTCGGCGTTGAGTAGTTGCCGAGCGTATAGGCCTGCGGCCTCTCATTGGAACCTCGGCCTCGACTACTTCTCTTGTCGGGGCTGTGTGGCGTTGTACCGCCGCTGGTGTGTCGGGGAGAGCGGAGCTCTCGCTGGTAGATTTGCCAATGTTGTTGTTGTTCATTTCGATGTTTTTTGGATAGCGTTGAAGGTTTGTTTGTGATGCTGAGTAATTTCGTTGCGAGGCTGGGTAGATTTGCTTGGAAAAGCTGGGTAGTTTCGCTTGAAAGGTTTCCGTAGTTTTCTTTTTAGGAAGGTAAATCTCCGTAGGAAGGTTTGAATATCAGCTAGGAGAAGGCTGGGAAGCTTCGGTCTAGTGATCTTCCGAAATGAAGATAGATCGGTAGAGGAAATCGGTTTATTTATTGTGAGCTTGAATCGATCTGATTGGATTAATACTGATTACCGATGAGTAACCAGTCGTGCTCAATCATATCACGTGCTCCTCTCGAAATTAGTTTGTGAAACTTCACTTAATGAGATTGTGACCCAAACATCTGAACAAACAAAAAAAAATTCTTCATTATATTTGATCTGATTATTTTTGTGGATGGCAGGTCTCTTCACCTCCGCTGTTAAAGGCGTTTACTACTTCAGCTTCACTGCATGCGGTGTTCAAAGCAGACAGTCAATGGGTGCGAGTTTATATAAGAATGGCCAGAAGATTGTGTCAGAAGGTCAGTGGCGTAACCACGATCAGCACAGATATGCATCAAACGCAGCCGTCCTGCAGCTGGATGTGGGTGATGTGGTTTGTGTCAAGCTTCTACCACATTACACCATCTATGACAGTCCAGACAATCTCAGCACCTTCAGCGGATTCCTCATTTACCTGGTATAAGGATCAACCATTGGACTGTGGCCTATTAGAACATACAAATATTGTGGATGTTCATTCCCAACACAATTTTTTTTGTTAATTTTCAAATGTTTTTAATGTAATCACAAATCTGCAATTTACAAAATTGTTTGTTTTGAGGAAAGGATCACACTTTTCTTTTGTTATACTTTACCATGGAGAAAAAAAACTTATCATGATTTTAAATACTGTAGTTTGCAGTAAATACTTTTTATCATTATTATTGTTATAATAATAATAACAATAATAATAACAACCATAAAAACAATAATAACATGATGATCATTATTATATGGGCAGTGCGGTGGCTCAGTGGTTAGCACTGTCGCCTCACAGCAAGAAGGTCGCTGGTTCGAGCCCCGGCTGAGTCAGTTGGTGTTTCTGTGTGGAGTTTGCATGTTCTCCCTGTGTTGGCATGGGTTTCCTCTGGGTGCTCCGGTTTCCCCCGCAGTCCAAAGACATGTGCTATAGGTGAATTGAATAAGCTAAATTGGCTGTAGTGTATGTGTGTGAATGTGAGAGTGTATGGGTGTTTCCCAGTACTGGGTTACGGCTGGAAGGGCATCCACTGCGTAAAACATATGCTGGATAAGTTGGCGGTTCATTCTGCTGTGGCAACCCCTGATAAATAAAGGGACTAAGACGAAGGAAAATGAATGAATGATCATTATTATTACTATAATATTAATAATTTAATTAATAATAATAATTTTAAATGGAGGCGTCACGGTGGCGCAGTGGGTAGCCCGATCGCCTCACAGCAAGAAGGTCTCTGGTTTGAGCCTTGGCTGGGTCAGTTGGCATTTCTGTGTGGAGTTTGCATGTTCTCCCAGTGTTCGCGTAGGTTTTCTCCGGGTGCTCCGGTTTCCCCCACAGTCCAAAGACATGCGCTATAGGTGAATTGGGTAAGCTAAATTGTCCGTAGTGTATGTGTGTGAATGAGAGTGTATGGGTGTTTCCCAGTGATGGGTTGCAGCTGGAAGGGCATCCGCTGCGTAAAACATATGCTGGATAAATTGCCGGTTCATTTCGCTGTGGCGACCCCAGATTAGTAAAGGGACTAAGCCGAAAAGAAAATGAATGAATGAATGAATTTTAAATGGAAACAAAAAAATATCAAATGTAATGGATGTAGGTATATAAAATGTCCATTAAAATTCCCTCTGAAAGAACCCTCTGAAACTGAATCTAAAAACAATGTTTATTAATAGGTAAATTCCCTTGGATTATAGAGAATAACGTTTGATTGTATGAGCTGACCATTTTTTCATCATATTGTTGTTAAATGCTGACATCTAGTGTTGAGCTTTAGAATTATGAACGTAGCGTGGGAAAAAAAAACATTTTACACTGAAAAACATTCTAAATACAGTAACAGCATTTTTTTTTTACAATTTACATTGAAATAGTAAAATAAAAAAATAACATTATGGATGAAAAAATACAATTAATATTTTACCACCAACAACATAGTTTTTCTCCCCCAATGTCCAACTATTAATTTTTCTTTTAAATGAATAAAACATTGTAACGGGTATTTCATATATTCTAGATGCTACAGAGCCAAATATAATATATAAAAGTATAAAAAAATATAATATATAAAAATAAAAAAATAAAAAATATATATATATTTTTTTAAAATCTATCTACAAGGCATCAATTCAAATGTGTATATAAAGGCTCAGTTGTTGTATAAATCATAAAATATATTAGAATAGTTTATATATACTTTAAAAGATTTAGGAAAATATTTTTTATTATAATATTTATCAACTAGTACTGCCTTTTTATTTATACATTTATTTAATTATTTTGAGCACATTTTATGATTTATTTAAATCTGATTTGTATATACTTTTTAAATAATTAATAATTTTATTTAAATAATTATTTATTAATTTTATTCACCCTTTAAAATAATACAGTTTTGCATACATTATTTTTATAATTATTATAGTATTTGGCCATTTTCAAGCTTTGCAAATAGGACAGTAGATATACAGGAAAGGTGTGGTAGCGTGAGAGGAGCAGTATCGGCAAAAGATCGCGAGCCAAAAATTGAGCTCGGGTCACAGTTGTTCTACATGTCTGTGCTTTTAACCACAAGATTAGATGCACTGACGTCATAGTATTATTATTCATTTTTATTTAGTTAATAATTTTTTGTTAATTTTATATGAATGTGTTTTATTTGATCTTGTGGATCCCATTTTGAAAACCCATGGTTTAAAAGAGTCAAACATCCTTTCTTAACTTCATCCTTAAATCTGTTTTTTCACAATGCTGGTAATTTTCACACAGCCCCTTGCATGTAGAACCTCTCTCTCTTTCTCTTGCTCTTGCTCTCTCTCTCTATCTCTCCCTCTCCATCTCTCCTTTCCACCCCACCCTACCTAATTCCAGCTGAATTTAGGATGCTTTTGACCCAGCACTGGATCTGCATATGTGGACGAGGGTGAGACAGAGCGAGCGAGACAGCAAGAGTGACTCAGAGAGAGAGAGAGAGAGAGAGAGAGAGAGAGAGCGCGAGAAAAGAGAAGAGAGTGTGCGCAAGGCTGGGGACACAGATCAATGCATCTTTGTGCCTGCTGCCTCAGCAAGTGAAGGTGAGAGCAAATCAAAACAAATGAAAAGCAGATGCCTCTGGAGAGAAGCAAACAGCCTCCAATCAGCCTCTGAGGGAGGATGATTACTGTCTGCGGAGAGCCAGAGGAGTGAGTGACAGTCAACACAAGCTCATGTGCGGATTTCAGGCATCTTAAGAGTCTCCTCGCCGCACTGGACAACAAGACCTTTTGTGTATGCTGAAAACCTGCAGGAGAAAATACCTGCAACATGAGGTTTGAGTCTCAGGATGGACCCGAAGGTAGGCGTTTTTGTGTGTGTGTGTGTACAAAATAAAAGTCTGATGTTTTGTGGTTGTAACACTGATGTTGAATAAGAATGGTAAATCTTTGAGATAGAGCTGTGGCCTAGAGGTTGGCGCTCATCTAAACAAGTTTGAATCAGGCTCGCAACTCATTCCTCTTTTCTTCCTTTTGTGTGTATCTGTTATAAACGGTTGATGTTTTGTGGTTGTAACATTGATTCTGATTTAAAAACAGTAAATCATTAAGCCAGAGCTGTAGCATAGTGGTTGGCACTCATCTCAACAGTGCAAGTTTGAATTCAGCTCGCAACTCATTCCTTTCTTCTTCCTTCTTATGTACCGGCGATACACATTATCTGCAATAAACATCTGATGTTTTATGGTTGAAACATTAATTTGAATAAAAATTGTTAGTTGTTGAAACAGAGAGAACTGTGGCCTATTGGTTTGGTGCTCATCTAAAAAATGCAAGTTTCAATCCGACTCGCAACTCATTCCTTTCTTTCTCTTCAATGTGTATGTGCAATAAAAGGCTGTATGATTGTTAGTTCCTAAAGTCTCTCATAGAGATATCTGATGTATGGCAATACATGCAATCACATATTAATCGCAATGTTTGCATATCACAGATATTATAATGCATGTATAACGAATATGTACATACTGTATATGCATCATAATTGTAAGATATTGCAAAAATGACCTTTTACATACTTTCATTTTCAACAATTACAATTACAATTGGATTGGAATCTCTTTATTGTCCCTAAGGGGCAATTTGGTTCAAAGCTATAGCCGACACAACAAAACACACAATCATAAAATTTGACATAAGAGTAAACAAAAGAAACTACCTACCAAAATATATTCAAGCAGCAAGGAATATACAGTGTACATAAACTGAATAACAGTACATATATGGCCATATATGGGACAAGTTTGTATCAGACTTGCAACTCATTTCTTTTGTGTTTATTTGCAATAAAAGGCTGTATGACTGTTGTGATGTCTTGACGGAGAGACTGCGAGTCTGGTGCTTCAAGACTACAATCATTCCTAGACTGACTTCAGGCTGTTGTCATGTGTGATGCCACAGCCTGGTGCCACCCAGAGGGGTCAGATTGACATCCACAACAGAACATGAAGAAAGAGAGATGCTAGGGGGAATGAACAACAAGACGATCTGAAATGTTTGCACATTCAAGGCTGGGGGCTGAGGGAATGTGTGTGTGTTCGCTGGAAATGTGATGGCGAAACAGTAAGTGAGGACGGAAAGTGAAAAGGTTTGGCTCACAGTCACAGTAAAGTTGCGGTGTTTATCGTGACACTACCATCAGACATTTTCTTGTTACTTTCTATTTACTCATCTCATGATGATATATTTTGCAAAAGCATTCACATATACATGCATGAAATGGTTTTTTGTCTGCCTGAGTGAGGCATTGACTTTATACTGTTTTACAATGAGCTAACTATATTGTATTTTATCTATATATTGGGCAAGTTTTTGTTTATGTATGTAAAGTATATATAACTGTACAAGAGTACAAAAATGCATCCAATTCTCAAGATAGATAGATAGATAGATAGATAGATAGATAGATAGATAGATAGATAGATAGATAGATAGATAGATAGATAGATAGATAGATAGATAGATAGATAGATAGATAGATAGATAGATCAGGAAAGTATTCATAGCGCTTCACTTTTTCTTTTTTTATGTTACAGCCTTATTCCAAAATGGATTAAATAAATTTATTTCCTCAAAACTCTACACACAATAACCCATACCGACAATACGAAAAAATTTTTTTTGAAATTGTTGCAAATTTATTAAAAATTAAAAAACCTCAAAAATCACATGTACATAAGTATTCTCTTAATACAAAATTCTCTGGTCTGATGAGACTAAAACTCTTTGGAGTGAATGCCAGGTGTTACTTTGGAGAAAACCAGGCCCGCTCATCACCAGGCTAATACCATCCCTACAGTGAAGCATGGTGGTGGCAGCATCATCATCATCGTTTTTCAGCAGTAGGAACTGGAAGACTAGTCAGGATAAAGGTAAAGATGAATGCAGCAATGTACAGAGACATCCTGAATGAAAACCTGGGGCGACACTTCATCTTCCAGCAGGACAATGACCCAAAGCACACCGCCAAAATATCAATGGAGTGGCTTCACAACAACTCAGTGAATGTCCTTGAGTGGCCCAGCCAGAGCCCAGACCTAAATCCTATTGAACATCTCTGGAGAGATCTGAAAATGGCTGTACACCGTCGCTTCCCATCTAACCTGATAAAACTTGAGAGGGACTGCAAAAAGGAATGGGCAAAATGAATTTAATCCATTTTGGAATAAGGCTGTAACATGAATAACAAAAATGTGGAAAAGTGAAGCGCTATGAATACTTTCCAGATGCATTGTAGATAGATAGATAGATAGATAGATAGATAGATAGATAGATAGATAGAT
>CAIGQV010015067.1:0-11915 GCA_903798115.1 Danio jaintianensis
GTTCATGCTTTCATGACTTCTAGGCTGAATTACTGTAATGCTCTGTTTGCTGGTTGCCCAGCATCCTCTATTGATAAACTTCAGCTAGTACAAAATGCAGCTGCCAGAGTTCTTACCAGGTCTAGAAAACATGATCATATCACCCCAATTTGATCCTCCTTACACTGGCTGCCTGTTAAGTTCTGTATTGAGTATAAAATATTGCTTCTTACCTATAAAGCTTTAAATAATCGAGCACCTGTTTATCTAACCAACCTTCTGTCTCGCTACAATCCAACCCGCTCTTTAAGATCTCAAAACTCAGGGCTTCTGGTAGTACCTAGAATAGCAAAGTTGGGTAAAGGTGGTCGAGCCTTCTCATTTATGGCTCCTAAACTCTGGAATAGCCTTCCTGATAATGTCCGAGGCTCAGACACACTCTCTCAGTTCAAAACTAGATTAAAGACCTATCTTTTCAGTAAAGCATACACTCAATGCATCGCATAACGGTATGATGCATGAATGTGCTCCACACAGCTGAGCTGGCTCGACGTCACCTGTAGGACACACTCCTCAATACACCAGACATTGTGTTAGAAACTCTCATATGCTTTACATGTTTGTTTCTATGTTTGTTTATTTAACTGCTATTTTCATCTATAACACTCCATTTGTGCATCTCGTTTAAATACACTATGAACAGCAGCTACGCTAATTATTTTCTTTATTCTCTATTTCCACCTGACTTTACTAGAACTATGTTAAGCTGCTTTGACACAATCTACATTGTGAAAAGCGCTATATAAATAAACTTGACTTGTATATATGTATGTCTATCTGTGTGTAGTGTATGTATTTCTCTGCTTAGATTTGTCTATTTTTGTTCTTAGTATTTGCTTATACTTAATTCATTTTCAGTATTTGCTGATAGCTGTTTCTATATTTGACTACCCGACGTTGATGTTGTTTTTAATATTTGCTTAGTAGCGCTTAGACGCTGTGTCTCAGGATGCAGACTTCAAAGGTGAGGCCTTCGAAGTAGGGATGTGCACATCGATGCTGGAGTATCGATATATCGATACTCAGAAGCTTTTCATTTGGTATCGATATTTTTTTTAAAGTACCGATATTTTAACTATATTTTGCATAACTAAATGTTTTTAGCAGGATTGTCGGTGACGCTTTGTTTATAAGACATTACACCAATCAATCTGCGGCAGAACGTTACTTGAGCGATCATGTGCCTTTCAGCTAACTTACGTACTCAACACACGCAAGTCGCACTCTTCTGCATTACAGAATGGCACGATGGCAGAGAGGAAACGTAGTGTGGTGCTTCTTCTCATCAGCTGAAAAAGCGTTGCGCAATCCAATATTTGTGATAAGAAAGTTGTACACAGCAACAATACAAGCAGCCTTAATAAACACTTACAGACAACAGACCCTGCAACTTTTAAAGAAGCGGAGCAAAAACAAGCTGCCCAGTGTTCCTCTGCTCAGTCTTCCTCTGTCCGACAAAAGACATTATAGGAGAGTTTTAAAGGAGGCAAACACTATCCAGATACAAAGAGTAGAGTAATTACTATTAATTACGAGTAATTAACCTATTAACTGTACATTCTCTCTCTCTCTTTCTATCTCTCTCTCTCTCTCTCATTACCATTAGGTGAATAAGAATAAATATAAAGGTGTCTGTGTGTACCTGTGCAGTGTGTATACAGTGTGTGTGTGTATGTGTGTACAGTGTTTATATGCAGTATGTGTGTGTATGTATATATCACACACAATATATATATATATGTAATGATCTTTTTTTTAATTAACCTTATTTTGAAAAATCACATTAACTTTTCAAATAATAAGTGGTATCGGTATCGTAAAAAATGTAACAAAAAGTATCGGTATCGTATCGCATTCAAAAATTTTGCTATCGCCCATCCCTACTTCGAAGTCCACACAGGCAGAACCGAGCATTTTGAAATAAGACGATATAGCCTACAGAGGACAGATCTCGCCACCTAGCAACCGTAACAGCTGCAGTTAATAAGCGGTAATAAAATTTGTAATGACTTTTTTTTCCAAAGTGATTTTAAAACTTATTTAAAGCGAGGTTTACAAAAGCTAGAAATAAATTTCCTTTGATCCATACATGTACACATAAACATGTAAACTGTCTATAAATCACTTTTTAGTAAGTCATACTCTTTTGTTTTTCAACATGTGTTTAGATATCCAAGTAAAATAAACCTAATTCATACATTTAATCCAGAGTTTTCTTTTAAAAGCGTCCTGCCGTTTTCAGAGCGCAATGAATCTCGGGATGTTTGAGGACGTGAAGGATCCACCGGTTGTATCCTTCATTACCTGGGAAACGCAGGATGCATTTTGAGGCTGCATTTAAAGGAGCCTTCAAATGACGCAGCGCACTTCGAATGCATCCTTCGGAGGATGCAGCCTCTGAAATGAGACACAGCTAGAGTTGCATTTAATGTGGGAAATGTGCTATACAGATAAAAATGTCTTATTATTATTTATTATTATTCCAGAATGCCAGAGAACGAGTCTAATTCGCTAACAAGAAAACTCTCCAAATTCAGCTCTTTGGGTTCCAAGCATCGCTACAGGTTAGTGGAGTACACATACATTATCATTCAAAAGCATTCATTCATTTTCCTTCGGCTTAGTCCCTTATTTATCAGAGGACGCCACAGCGGAATGAACCGCCAACTTATCCAGCATATGTTTTGCACAGCGGATGCCCTTCCAGCCGCAACCTAGTACTGGGAAACATCCATACACACTCATTCACACACGCACTCATACACTACGACCAATTTTGTTTACCCAATTCACCTATAGCGCATGTGTTTGGACTGTGGGGGAAACCGGAGCACCCGGAGGAAACCCACGCCAACACGGGAGAACATGCAAACTCCACACAGAAATGCCAACTGGCCCAGTTGGGACTCGAACCAGCAACCTTCTTGCTGTGAGGCCACCGTGCCGCCCCTAACACCATTCTAATGTTAAAAAAACCTTACAAATTGTACCTTTAAAAAAGTGCACGATACTTTTGAACAGCAGTCTCGTCATAAATCTGTAGTGATATAAAGACTCAAGACATGAGTTATGAAGAAATTGTGAAATGAGCAGACAGAGATATTAGTCACAGACAGAAATACAGCGCTTGACTGTCTGTAAAACAGCAGTGACTCATGTTACTGTCATGTGCTCTATTCTCACAGTGAGTCATTAAATAAGCATATCATTTACCTAAATTACAGCATCACATCCATCACATTATGAGCCTTACAATATCAGCTCAAACGAAAACTAGCCCCGAGTACAAGTGACAAGAAATATTAAACATATACAACTCTTAAAGGTCTCGTGAAGTGCTTTGAAATGTGCATTATTATTCAATGTTTGACATAATCTCAACTAAACATGAAAAGAGGGCGGGGCATATAGTAGCTCCTCCCCCCCTTTTAAAAAACAGCCAATAGCGTTTTGTTTTTATCACAGCTCTGCCAGTGAGAGTGGTTAAGCTCAAGCGCATCAAGCAAATGAAAAAGGGGGCGGGGCATGTCAAATACTAGAGAGCATTTGATTGGTCAGAAGATTTGTATGAGGTGATGTCAAAAAAAATCATTGATCCATTTAGGCGGAAGTGATAAACTGCAAGCTTTAGGTGTTCAAATCTTCTAAATGCGAGTTTAGTCACTGTTTTGGTGCACACTAGCTTATAGATATCCTTAAGACTAACATACTGATACTAACATCTAAAAAAACTGTATATTTATTTCACGAGACCTTTAAACAACCACTAGATACCAGTTATTCCATTAATTACACATTTGAATAGTGATGCAGGAAGAGTTGAGTCTTATGGTCTGTTTCTAGTGGTAAAACTGCTATGCAGATTGGACGAGAGTCGACTGAAACTCTACCCAGAGCAGATCTGCAGGTAATCCGGACCCGCAGCAAGACCTACCCGAAGAGAAGCACACAGCCTGCAGGTGAAACACACACACACTTCACGGAGGAGTTACTCGTGTTACAGCCGTCCAGCATCATGTAGAGCAGTGTGCGGTTACAGAACAGTCTAACAGCTATACAGATTACAACAAGAACACACCAGAAACTACATAGCGAAAACCCTGAAACAGTCTAACAACCACACAAAATAGCCTGACACACAATACACACTAGAAACTACCTAGCAACTGCACAAGAACACCCTAGCAACTGCTTAACAAATGCAAAAAAACAGCCTAGCAACTACTCTGCAACCACACAGTACCAATTTCACTTTCTACAACAAATCAATCACACAGAACAAATTAGCAGAACAAAATAGCAACTACAAAACATATTAGCAACTACCCAGAAACCTTAGAAAATAACCTAAAACAACCACCCTTAGCAACTAATGAACAACCACACAGAATCACAGAAAACACTGTAGCAATTACTTAGAAACTGTATCAAAAACACATTAGCAACAAACTTGCAACCACAAAACACCTTAGCAACTGCCTAGAAACTGTACACAAAATTTCAGAAACTATGTAGCAACTGCACAGAACACCGTAGCAACTATTAGCATCTGCACAGAACACATTAGCAACCACCTAGCAAGTTAAAAAAACACCCTAGCAACCACACTGTACCAAATGCACCTGCAACAGCAAAACCCTATAAACTGTCTAGTAATAACACAGAACAAAACAGCAACAACCTAGCTACTACAAAACACCGTAGCAACGACCTAGAAACCCTAGAAAACAACCACTAAGAACACCTTAGCAACTAACTAGCAACCACACAGAACTGAATAGCAACTATGTTGCAGCCACAGAAAACATGGTAGCAGTTGCTTAGAAACTGTATCAAACACATTAGCAACAAACTCGCTGCTACACAAAACACTATAGCAAATATACACTTACCGGCCACTTTATTAGGTACACCTGTCCAACTGCTCGTTAACGCAAATTTCTAATCAGCCAATCACATGACAGCAACTCAATGCATTTAGGCATGTAGACATGGTCAAGACGATCTGCTGCAGTTCAAAGCGAGCATCAGAATGGGGAAGAAAGGGGATTTAAGTGACTTTGAACGTGGCATGGTTGTTGGTGCCAGACGGGCTGGTCTGAGTATTTCAGAAACTGCTGATCTACTGGGATTTTCACGCACAACCATCTCTAGGGTTTACAGAGAATGGTCTGAAAAAGAGGAAATATCCAGTGAGCGGCAGTTCTGTGGGCACAAATGCCTTGTTGATGCCAGAGGTCAGAGGAGAGTGGCCAGACGAGTGGCACTCGTTACAACCGAGGTCTGCAGACGAGCATCTCTGAACGCACAACACGTCCAACCTTGAGGCGGATGGGCTACAGCAGCAGAAGACCACACCGGGTGCCACTCCTGTCAGCTAAGAACAGGAAACTGAGGCTACAATTCACACAGGCTCACCAAAATTGGACAATAGAAGATTGGAAAAACGTTGCCTGGTCTGATGAGTCTCGATTTCTGCTGCCACATTCGGATGGTAGGGTCAGAATTTGGCATCAACAACATGAAAGCATGGGTCCATCCTGCCTTGTATCAATGGTTCAGGTTCAGGTGGTGGTGATGTAATGGTGTGGGGGATATTTTCTTGGGACACTTTGGGCCCATTAGTACCAATTGAGCATCGTGTCAACGCCACAGCCTACCTGAGTATTGTTGCTGACCATGTCCATCCCTTTATGACCACAGTGTACCCATCTTCTGATGGCTACTTCCAGCAGGATAACGCGTCATGTCATAAAGTCAAATCATCTCAGACTGGTTTCTTGAACATGACAATGAGTTCACTGGACTCAAAATGGCCTCCACAGTCACCAGACTCAATCCAATAGAGCACCTTTGGGATGTGGTGGAACGGGAGATTCGCATCATGGATGTGCAGCCCACAAATCTGCAGCAACTGCGTGATGCTATCATGTCAATATGGAGCAAAATCTCTGAGGAATATTTCCAGTACCTTGTTGAGTCTATGCCACGAAGGATTAAGGCAGTCCTGAAGGGAAAAGGGGGTCTAACCCGGTACTAGTAAGGTGTACCTAATAAAGTGGCCGGTGAGTGTATATACTATGTCCAAACAACAAGAACAAGTAATAGTGTACACATGGATAGGGAATTAGACAGAAATGTTTTGTGAGTTCAAATTTGCATATAGATATGAAAAATATATGCAGTTATTAGTGAAGAGGCAGTGTCTTTATTTTCTGATCTGATGTGGTCTACTGTGTTCCTCCTGTACAACATTTAGTAAAGGAAAGTGGGAGTATCAGATGTCGTGTAGCTCAGGTGTGTGTCTTTGTGTAGCGCACTCACTCCAGCGCTCCTCAGGCATCTGATGGAGATAAACTCTGGACAGATCTGGCATAGCAACAGAAAGTGGAGACAGGAGTGTGTGTGTGTGTGTGTGTGTACGTGCGTGCGTGCGTGTGTGCGTGTGTGTATGTGTAAGTATATGTGCATGTGTTTGTGCGTGTGTGTATATGTGTAAGTGAATATGTGTGTGCATGTGTGTTTGTGTGTGTGTGCAAGTGTTTGTGTGTGTGTGTGTCTGCTTGTGTGTGTGCATGTGCATGTGTTTGTGCGTATGTGTGTTTGTGCGTGTGTGTGTCTGTTTGTGTTCGTGTGTGTGCATGTTTGTGTGTGTGTTTGTGTGTATGTGCATGTGCTTGTGGATGCATGTACATGTTTATCTCTGTGTGTGTGTTTGTGTTTATGTTTGTTTGTTTGTGTATTTGCATGTGTTTATCTGTGTGTGCGTGTGCTTGTGCATGTGTGTGTGTTTGTGTGTGTTTATGAGTGTATGCGTGTGTTTGTGTAATTGCATGTGTGATTATGTGTGTGATTGTGTGTGCCTATGTGTGCATGTGTTGTGTGTGCGTGCGTGCGTGTGTGCGTTTGTATGTATGTATTTGTTTTTATGTGTTTGTGTGTTTTTGTGTATGTTTATGCATTTGTGTGTGCGTGTGCGTGTGTGTGTGTTTATGCATTTATGTCTGTGTGTGTGTTTGTGTTCATGTATGCGTGCGTGTGTGTGTATGTGATCTCTGAAGTCATACCTGACCCTGCACACACACTCCACACCTCTATTGTTCAGTGTGACACACACACACACACACACACACACACACACTAATGCTGGAAACGGCCTTCAGACTGAATCATCAGAGGAAATGCTTGAGTGGAGGATGCAGATGGACTCGCCGCTCTGATAAGGAGCTGCTCTGATTATCTGCATGCAGACAATAGCACTAATGTTTCGAAAATGTGTGTGAAATTATGTTTAATTATGTATACAATGAAGACTACAGTGGGCGACACGGTGGCTCAGTGGTTAGCGCTGTCGCCTCACAGCAAGAAGGTTGCTGGTTCGAGTCCAGACTGGGCCAGTTGGCGTTTCTGTGTGGAGTTTGCATGTTCTCCCTGTGTTGGCGTGGGTTTCCTCCGGGTGCTCCGGTTTCCCCCACAGTCCAAACACATGCGCTATAAGTGAATTGGATTAACTAAATTGGCCGTAGCGTATGAGTGTGTGTGTTTGTGTGTGAATGAGTGTGTATAGGTGTTTCCCAGTACTGGGTTGCAGCTGGAAGGGCATCCGCTGCGTTAAAAAATATGCTGGAATAGTTGGCGGTTCATTCTGCTGTGGTGACCCCTGATGAATAAAGGGACTAAGCTGAAGAAAAATGAATGAATGAAGACTAGTGTTATTTTACATTTGATTATTGAATTTCGGTAACTCAATACTATTAGACTCCACCGAAAACCATAAAGCACTTATTTATATACTTTTATACTTTATTTATATCTTTGTTCTGTTGCTTTCATTTGTGCGTCAATTGATTTATTATTTATTTATTTGATAATTATTTACATTTTATGCAGATGCACTCCGCTAAAAACTGTCCCAATCAATGTAAAATCATCAATTCTTTCCAAATAGAGTCATCTTTAGAAATTATATCCATATCGCAATATATATATATACACTTGAAGTCAGAATTATTTCTTTCCCCAATTTCTGTTTAACGGAGAGCAGATTTTTTCAACACATTTCTAAACATAATAGTTTCAATAACTCATGTCTAATAACTGATTTCTTTTGTCTTTGCCATGATGACAGCACATAATATTTTAGGAAAGGCAAGGCAAGTTTATTTCTATAGCACATTTCATACACAGAGGTAATTCAAAGTGCTTTACATAAACAGGAATAAAAGAAACAAGAAAATAAAAACTGCAAAGAGTAAAAATGATTAAAAACAGATTAAAATGTGTTAAACAGGTTATAAAGACATGAAAAAGAAAAGAAAGACATAATAGTGAGATCTGTGGGACGCAGCACAGTGCTCATTCAGTAAAGGCACAGCTGAACAGATGTGTTCTCAGTCTTGATGGGAATGTGCCTAATGTTGGAGCACATCTGATCATTTCTGGAAGCTGATTCCAGCAGCAGGGGGCGCTGTAGCTGAAGGCCGATTCACCCTGCTTTGAATGAACTCTTGTAATTTCTACTTACTTGATCCTAATGATCTGAGGGATCTGTTAGGTTTGTATTCAGTGAGCATATCTGTAATGTATTGAGGTCCTAGACCATTTAGTGATTTATAGACAAGTAATAGTACTTTAAAATCTATTCTGAATGTAACTGGGAGCCCGTGTAAAGACCTGAGGACAGGTGTGATGTGCTCTGATTTTCTGCTTCTGGTCAGAATCCTGGCCGCAGCGTTCTGGATGAGCTGCAACTGTCTGACCGTGTTTTTGGGAAGGCCAGTGAGGAGTCCATTACAGTAATCCACCCTGCTGCTGATAAAAGCATGAACAAGTTTCTCTAAGTCCTCACTGAAAACTAAGCGTCTAATTCTTGCAATGTTTTTGGGATGATAGTATGCAGATTTAGCTTTGACATGACTACTGAAACTCAGATCAGACTCCAGAATCACTCCAGAAATTTTCTCGATATTCTTCAAGACACTAGTATTCAGCTTAAAGTGACATTTAAAGGCTTAACTAAGTTAATTAGGGTAAAGTTAGGGTAATTAGGCAAGTCATTGTATAACAGTGGTTTGTTCTGGAGACAATCCAAAACAAATATTGCTTAAAGGGGCTAATAATATTGACCTTAAAATGGTTTTTAAAAAATTAGAAACTGCTTTTATTCTAGCCGAAATAAAACAAATAAAACTTTCTCCAGAAGAAAAAATATTATCGGAAATACTGTGAAAAAATCCTTGCTCTGTTAATCATGGTTTGGGAAATATTTGAAAAAGAATGTGCATGTGTTTGTTTTGTGGATGGAGACAGTAGCATCAGATGGAGCTCTCTGCACACAATAGCACTTATGTTTCGGAAATGTGTGTTTTAGGGCGAAACAATGGAGGTCAAGCAGTCACAAAGATGGAGAACACGAGCGAAGGCCAGCCCAAAACCTCTGCACTCACACCGGTCAAGAGGTATTTAACCCTACGTTGAGTATTATGTGATTATATGCATCCAGAGGACAGTTTTATTACACTGTAGTCACACTTAAAGGGACAGTTCACCCGAAAATGAAAATTAAAAACCCACCCTTTACTTGTTCAAAACCTGTTTGAGTTTATTTCTTCCGTTGAACACAAAGGAAGATATTTTGAAGAATGTTGGAAACCTGTAACCATTGACTTCTGTATTTGTTTTTCCTACTATGGAAGTCAGTGGTTACAGAAGAAAGAAATTTATAAAGATTTGAAACCACTTGAGTGTGAGTAAATAGTGAGTACATTTTCATTTTTGAGTGAACTATCCCTTTAAGCCCAGTTCATGTCAAGATTGGTAACTATTAAAGAGCCCCTATTATGCATTAAAAAAGGTCATATTTTGTTGTAATGGAACGTTCTATTGAGTGTTGCCTCTAGGTAATTCTAAGCTCTTTGGCGCTAAGCTAATCTGCGCTGATTGGTCCGATGACCTAGTCTGTTGTGATTGGTCGATGGGGTTCAGCACGAGACAGAGAGAAACGCGCACCACGGCTATGTAGTAGCACACAGTATGTGAGAGCCCAATGCAGGAGTGCAATAAAGCAATGCAGTTAAACACCAGCATATTACTATACTCTTAACCCTAACCCCACGTAATAACAACGACACACATTCAGTATTAATCCACACAGCAGCAAATGTTGAACTATTTAGAAAATTGACCTCGCTGTGTGTGAGGAACAGCTGATGATGGTTACAGCAACAAACAGCAGAGCATCGCGAGTTCAGAAACGCATTTAAATCGGTAAAGGAAGAAGCACGCGTCGCGTTTTCAACGTGGTTTTGGACACAATATGTGAATAGCCCCATACAGATTTAACCTGAGAGATACAGTACAAGCACTGATCTATAATAGATAAGTGATTACAAGCCGTGCGGGGTGATTTCAACTTATAACACACAATTAAATACATATTTTCTCAAACTACACAAAAACGAGGCAACAATTTTAATCACACTTACATGTTATGATCGGGAGGAAGACGAAACTTGTCCATATGAACTGCAACAGTTACTGAAAAAGTCCCTGTCAAAGCCTGTCAAAGTCCCATACATAATAGTGTCTGCTGCTCCTTCCTTTAATAGCAAACGGCCGGCGAATCCTGCGTTGCAGCGTAGGTTATTGTATCCTGTAAATGACAGGAACAAACACAGCACACGGTTGGCTATACTGTGGTATTGTTGTGAAAATGAACTTTAACCCTTTATTCCCCGCAGCCGAATCTCCATCTGTCAGTGATCGTCATCTTCTCGTCATGATCAGTCCCGTGATCCCCCGTGCTCCGCTAGTGTCTGAAGGGAAAGCGCATTCACATTTTACCGGATCTGGAACTACATATTTGGTGATGTACCATATCGACGTAGACGCGTTCAAGCAAAAGATCCAAACCCAACTCGATTCATTTATTCGACTCTAAGTCAACTATTTCGTTAAAGAATCAGTAGTTTTAAATCACTTAGTGTTGTGTTACACACTGATGGAAGCTCATTTTCAAAAACCCATAATAGGGGCTCTTTAAGATCGGATGCAACATCGGATATTCAGGTTTTTACACTGTGATTTTGTCAATATGATTGACAGTGTTTTTATTGTTTGTCAGATGTTCTTAAACCTATTTTTGCAACGATTTTCCAAATAAATCTTCATCAACATCTCACTGATGTTCTGCTGAAATGATTGAGATCTCCTTTTAGGGTGTTTTTTAAATGATAGTTTAAAGCTGTATGATGTAGCCTTTTTACAGGTTATCATACAGCACAAATGAGACTTCAGTAAACAGTGTGTCTGATTGTGTTTAGTCCCAGAGTAAAGGCAGAGAGCGCTTCAGTCCAGCAGGACAAGCCCAGTGCACCATGGGAAGAGGACGCTCCGCAGAGGTACAGTATTCAGAGATTCTGGCCTTAAATCAATGACTGTGAACACAGATATACACTTATTATAAATGTAATGTTATGTAATGTTGCCATTCCTGTTCACAACACTTCAAAGACGTTTAGGGACTGAAGACACCAAGTGGTGAAGTGTTTCAGGTGTAAGTTTGTCCCATTCTTCCTGCAAACAAGTCTTAAGGTGGGCAACAGTACGGGGTCTTTGTTGTCACATTTTGCGCTTCAAAATGTGCCACACATTCTCTATTGGAGACAGGTTGGGGCTGCAGGCAGGCCAGTCAAGTACCTGTATCCTCTTCCTCTGCAGCCAGGACTTAGTTCTGTGTGCAGAATGTGGTTTTGCATTGTCTTGTTGAAATATGCATGGGCGTCCCTGGAAATGAAGGCAGCATATTGTGCTCCAAAATCTCTATGTACTTTTCAGCATTAATGGTGCATCACAGAAGAGCAAGTTACCTTTGCCAA
>CAIGQV010015069.1:0-13661 GCA_903798115.1 Danio jaintianensis
GCCCGAAAGAACGTTTGACCGCACGTTGATCATACTGAGCTTTCATTACTGCTTGAGCCGAAGTTAAATTAGCTCTAGCTAGATTCTGCACACGCTTTAGACGCTCACGAAAGGAATGCACATACTCGGAGACAGTTTTCGTCACAGGTTTTATAGCCAACAATTGTTCGCTTAGAAGTTTTAGTGGGCTGCGGAGAGTGTGCCCAAATACTAACTCCGCAGGACTAAACTTCAAAGAATCTTGTACCGATTCCCTAATAGCGAACATCAACAAAGGAAGACATTCTGCACAATCTCGACCTGAGTCCAAACAATGCGCTTTTAGTGTAGTTTTGAGCGTCTGATGGAAGCGCTCCAGCGCTCCCTGTGACTGTGGGTGATACGCGCTTGAAGTTACATGCATGATAAGATCATCGAGCATCTGCCGAAACAATTTTGATGTAAAGTTAGTTCCGCGATCTGTTTGAATAATACGAGGTAACCCGAACATCGAACAGAATTTAATGAGCTCTCTCAGGATGGTTTTCGCTTTTAGACAGCGCACCGGCACAGCCTCAGGAAAGCGCGTCGCCGCACACATTAAAGAAAGGATATATTGATACCCTTCTCGTGACTTGGGCAATGGACCCACGCAATCCAATATAAGCCGCTCAAACGCTTCCCCCATTACTGGTATCGGACATAAGGGAGCAGGTCGAACAATTTGATTGGGCTTACCTACCAATTGACATTCTCGACAAGAACGGCAATAATTTGCAACGCTAATACGCAAGCCAGGCCAAAAAAAATTTTGAGACACGCGTTGGAAAGTTTTATTAACTCCTAGATGACCAGCCATTAGATGATCATGAGCTAGTTTTAATACTGCAGTTCGAAACGCAGAAGGAAGCACAATTTGAAATCTAGGACTTAAATTTTCACATTCGTGTGTCATCAAATTCCACTTGCGCATCAAAATGCCGTCGTCCCAATAATAGCCCACTCGAACCCCGTCTAAATGACTTTTGTCAGGTACTGCCACACTTACGCAGGTTGACAAAGAAGAGTCGGCCTTCTGAGCAGCTGCGAGTTCAGTCCGGCCCATTCTAATCATCGGAACTTCAGCACCACCATCGCTGTCCACCTTGACAGCGCTATCCACTGATAGCGTGAACTCTATAGGATCTGTACGCACAAGAAATGAATCAGACAAATCAACAACATTTTCATACTTGCGCGACTGAGAACGTGTTACAGCACACACTGGAAACACGTCGGGATATTGTGACACAAGATTCGAATCGCACACAGGATCCTTAGTCACAATTGGAGACGGAAAAACCTTACCTCCTGCTAAATCGTTACCGAGGATTACATCAACTTCATCCACAGGAAGTTTTTCGCATACTCCCACCTTCACCAGACCAGTAATCAAATCTGAGTCTAAATACACAGAATGAATTGGAAGTTTAACACATCCTAATTCAATACCGCGGACAAGAACATCCGTTCCGTTATATGTCTCAGTCGAGAGAGGCAGAATTCCCTTCCTAATGAAACTCTGTCCTGAACCGGTGTCACGGAGAACGGAAACGTGCTGTCGATCTCCGTTAATCGAAAGTGAAACGGTTCCGTTAGATAGAAAAGGTTGAAAACCAGGCAGCTTCAAATTTTCACCCTTACCTTCTAGAACTAGTACGGCGTGCGCTACCTTTTTTGTTTTGGATGCATTTTTCTGCTTCCATGCCTTGCAGTCAGCTATAAGATGATCAGCTTCAAGACAATAGAAACACGTGCGCTTAAAACCACTCTCTGAACCTTTTGGAGCAGTTCTCGTGCGCGCCTCCGGCTTTTGAACGTTCACGAGCGCGAGGGATTTAGGTGCTCTCGAGTTCTGCTGTGTCGGCCTGCACATAACAAAGACATTTTTATGAGTCAACACATATTCGTCAGCCATGACTGCGGCCTCCGATAAAGATGATACTTTATATATCATCTTTAAGGTGCACTACTAAACTTTGTGGTAAACAGTTTTTAAAATCCTCAAGCAGAATTAACTCTTGCAAACCCTCGAAGGTAGTAACTTTTGACGCAGCACACCATTTCTCTAACATTGACTTCTTGTCTCTCGCAAACTCAAGGAAAGTTTGATTATCAGCTTTAGTATAACCCCGAAATTTCTGCCTATAAGCTTCAGGCACGAGCTCATACACTCTAAGTACTGCAGTTTTTACCAAGTCATATTTTAGAGAATCCTCAATAGGCTTCGCTGCACAAACTTCTTGAGCCTTACCGACCAGATTACTTTGAAGCATAAGTGCCCACATATCTTTCGGCCACCTTAATTTTCCAGCCACACGCTCAAAAGCTGTAAAATATGCGTCAACCTCCGTTTCTCTAAACGGCGGAACTAGACAAATAAACCGACTAGGATCAAATTGGTCAGAGCTAGCAGCCGACTGAACAGTTTGAGCTGGAGAACCCTCACCAGGTTCTTCCTGCTTCGTTACACGAAGATATTCAAGCTCTCTCAAATGCAGTAAGCGATTTTTATGCTCTTGTCGCTTAATCTCAAGTTCTAACTCCTTTAACTTTAACCATCTGATCAGACGATACAGACAACCCTTCACTCGGTTCTTCGACCTCCTCTATTTCAACAAGCGGGGTTCCTCTGGCAAAATGCCAAGAGCAATCATTTTAGAAAGAAGATTGTTTTTAATCACCTGTTTCTTTTCACTCGGATTTACTGAGATTTTTAAAGCGTCGGCTATTTGCAGTAGATCTTTCTTTATAAATTTGTCCATCTGTTCAGCAGTTGGATTACCAAGAAAGGCCTCAACATCTACTTCCATTTTAAGGCTCTCTATTACACGCTTCTTCTAACTACACCCCCCTCACAAAAAGACAGTTTTTAGAACAGATAAAAGCTGCACTTTTTAAATAATATCAACTGTGTTTCTCTCTTTAGGGGCAACATCAATAAATGTATACAAGCAAAATATAATCACTCAAACAATTGTTGAAAAAAAAAAGGAATGGACGAGCCCCCATTTGTTACAAATTCAAATTTAAGCATGGCTCCACAAAGCAAAAACCAGATCCGTAACAATAAATAATATTAAATTAAATTAATTAGGACACCTCTAAATTAATGAGGAGCCCGGAGTCCCATCTCCCGTCCGGATGGAAAGGCAAAACAAAGAAAAAAATAAGACGATTGACCAACGAAATGACGTTAAGTCAAATTTATTTGACATTTTAACTTTAAAGAACAAATGTGGAGGTAAAGCCAAAAATAACAAACAAAATACTCAACTACTAACTACGTTTTTAAACCCTCTTATCTGCACATGAAATAAAACAAATAAAATAACATTCACTTACCTCCCTACTAACCACAAAACATGAGAAAACGTAATAAAACAAAAAGGCATCCTCCTCAGCACACGTGTCTCCGTATATATCTCAATTAGTCAACACTCAGCATTAAATTTCAACAACATCGCAGAGTAAATACAACACAACAATTTGTTTCACAAATAAACAAACAGGCCGGGAGAAAGGGGACTCCCCGAACGATGTTCCAGTCCGGTTTAAATTGTCTTCACCACGCCGGCAAGCGTCCACGTGCCGACACCTGATTCACCGCACCTGAACTCTCATAATGAAACCTGTTGAAGACAGCGGATAGAGGCGGAGAGAAGAAAACCACAACAGAGGCATATACAACACAAGCAACAAAAAAAACAACAACAACAACCACAACAACTCACCCTTTCAAATAAAATAAAATAAATGTTTTTTGTATTATTATTTTAATAAAAGGAAATACATAACATTCCTCCCCACCAAAAAGGAGGAAAGACACTTGTCTTTTCTATTTACATAAGGCACTTTCAGCACTAACTACTCTGGACAGCGCATCAGCCAGAACCATCTCCGAACCACGCTTGTGAACAATCTCAAGGTTGTATTCTTGTACGATCAGAGACCACCGCATTAACCGTTGGTTTAAATTATGCATTCGAGATAGGAACACGAGTGGATTATGATATATAAAAGTATACTTTTACCGGAAAAGGGTTAGCACTTAAATAAACATCGAAATGCCTCAAGGCCAACAACAAGGCTAAGGTTTCTTTCTCAACTGTACTATATCGTCGTTGACAATCATTAAACTTTTTAGAAAAGTAACTGACGGGCAACTCCACATTTGACTCTGACACTTGCATTAGTACGGCTCCTGCAGCCACTGTGCTGGCGTCAACTTCGAGCAAGAAAGCTTTGGAGAAATCCGGCGCAGCTAAGATAGGAGCTTTACACAAGGGATCTTTCGCTCCATTAAAAGCATGCTCGCAATCTGGTGTCCAGGTAAACTTACGAGTGGTTTTTAAAAGATCTGTTAGAGGTGTCACTAAGGTTGCAAAGTTACAACAGAATCCACGATAATAACCAGTCATTCCTAGGAAACGGCGTAACTCTCGTCGATTAGAGGGTCTGGGAAACTCTGTTATGGCAGTGATTTTCGCATCTACTGGTTTCACTTGGCCTTGGCCCACTTGCTTTCCGAGGTAAGTAATTGTGGCTTTAGCAAACTCACACTTCGCTAAATTCACAGTTAATAGTGCACTAGACAGGCGGGTAAACACATTCCTAAGAGAGTTTAGATGTTCCTCCCATGAAGGAGAAAAGATGACAATGTCGTCTAAGTATGCCTCACAGTCGGGTATATCTTGCAGCACTAAACGCATGAGGTGTTGGAAGGTGGCTGGAGCATTTCGCATGCCGAAGGCCATCACCGAATATTGCCCAAAGAAGTCAGGAGTTACAAAAGCAGATTTTTCTGCGGCGCGCGGTGTTAACGGCACTTGCCAATACCCTTTTAATAGGTCTAGTTTCATGACAAACTTAGCTGGACCAACCTTATCAATGCAATCGTCAATTCTTGGTAAAGGAAATGAGTCCGGTTTGGTTACCGCATTGAGTTTTCTGTAATCTGTACAGAAACGAAAAGACCCATCGGCTTTAGGTACTAGCAAGCACGGCGAACTCCAGGCACTTTGGCTGGGTACAGCTAGGCCATTTTGTAACATATACTGTACTTCAGACTTCATTATTTCCCTCTTCATGGGGTTTACTCTATAAGGGTGTTGTTTAACTGGACTGGCATTTTCCACATCAATGTCATGACACAGAATGTTGGTTTGAGAAGGGACATCTGAAAAGATATTAGGAAAGTGCTTAAAGCTACAACATCTGCCCGTTGTAATTCTGGTATATAGCTTAGATACGAGGTCAGATTCTGTAAAATTTTTGAGTTTTGCAGACGACTCGTAGGAAAGGAGACAGCTTCCACACTTTCACTATCCTCAAGCACAGTTAAAGGCACTCCCGTACACACAGCTTTCACAGATGTCAGTTCTTTGTTTCTTTCATGATACGGTTTTAACATATTAATGTGGCAAGTGCGCAGACCTCTCCTGCGTTCAGGTGTTTGAACCACATAAGATACATCATTCAACTTCTTTTCCACCACGTAAGGACCAGAGAACCGATTTTGCAAAGCACTGCCAGGAACAGGCATTAGAGCTAACACTAAATCCCCCGGCCCGAAAGAACGTTTGACCGCACGTTGATCATACTGAGCTTTCATTACTGCTTGAGCCGAAGTTAAATTAGCTCTAGCTAGATTCTGCACACGCTTTAGACGCTCACGAAAGGAATGCACATACTCGGAGACAGTTTTCGTCACAGGTTTTATAGCCAACAATTGTTCGCTTAGAAGTTTTAGTGGGCTGCGGAGAGTGTGCCCAAATACTAACTCCGCAGGACTAAACTTCAAAGAATCTTGTACCGATTCCCTAATAGCGAACATCAACAAAGGAAGACATTCTGCCCGATCTCGACCTGAGTCCAAACAATGCGCTTTTAGTGTAGTTTTGAGCGTCTGATGGAAGCGCTCCAGCGCTCCCTGTGACTGTGGGTGATACGCGCTTGAAGTTACATGCATGATCGTAAGATCATCGAGCATCTGCCGAAACAATTTTGATGTAAAGTTAGTTCCGCGATCTGTTTGAATAATACGAGGTAACCCGAACATCGAACAGAATTTAATGAGCTCTCTCAGGATGGTTTTCGCTTTTAAACAGCGCACCGGACCAGCCTCAGGAAAGCGCGTCGCCGCACACATTAAAGAAAGGATATATTGATACCCTTCTCGTGACTTGGGCAATGGACCCACGCAATCCAATATAAGCCGCTCAAACGGTTCCCCCATTACTGGTATCGGACATAAGGGAGCAGGTCGAACAATTTGATTGGGCTTACCTACCAATTGACATTCTCGACAAGAACGGCAATAATTTGCAACGCTAATACGCAAGCCAGGCCAAAAAAAATATTGAGACACGCGTTGGAAAGTTTTATTAACTCCTAGATGACCAGCCATTAGATGATCATGAGCTAGTTTTAATACTGCAGTTCGAAATGCAGAAGGAAGCACAATTTGAAATCTAGGACTTAAATTTTCACATTCGTGTGTCATCGAATTCCACTTGCGCATCAAAATGCCGTCGTCCCAATAATAGCCCACTCGAACCCCGTCTAAATGACTTTTGTCAGGTACTGCCACACTTACACAGGTTGACAAAGAAGAGTCGGCCTTCTGAGCAGCTGCGAGTTCAGTCCGGCCCATTCTAATCATCGGAACTTCAGCACCACCATCGCTGTCCACCTTGACAGCGCTATCCACTGATATCGTGAACTCTATAGGATCTGTACGCACAAGAAATGAATCAGACAAATCAACAACATTTTCATACTTGCGCGACTGAGAACGTGTTACAGCACACACTGGAAACACGTCGGGATATTGTGACACAAGATTAGAATCGCACACAGGATCCTTAGTCACAATTGGAGACGGAAAAACCTTACCTCCTGCTAAATCGTTACAGAGGATTACATCAACTTCATCCACAGGAAGTTTTTCGCATACTCCCACCTTCACCAGACCAGTAATCAAATCTGAGGCTAAATGCGGCCTCCGATAAAGATGATACTTTTTGCTCATTAAGGTGCACTACTAAACTTTGTGGTAAACAGTTTTTAAAGTCCTCAAGCAGAATTAACTCTTGCAAACCCTCGAAGGTAGTAACTTTTGACGCAGCACACCATTTCTCTAACATTGACTTCTTGTCTCTCGCAAACTCAAGGAAAGTTTGATTATCAGCTTTAGTATAACCCCGAAATTTCTGCCTATAAGCTTCAGGCACGAGCTCATACGCTCTAAGTACTGCAGTTTTTACCAAGTCATATTTTAGAGAATCCTCAATAGGCATCGCTGCACAAACTTCTTGAGCCTTACCGACCAGATTACTTTGAAGCATAAGTGCCCACATATCTTTCGGCCACCTTAATTTTCCAGCCACACGCTCAAAAGCTGTAAAATATGCGTCAACCTCCGTTTCTCTAAACGGCGGAACTAGACGAATAAACCGACTAGGATCAAATTGGTCAGAGCTAGCAGCCGACTGAACAGTTTGAGCTGGAGAACCCTCACCAGGTTCTTCCTGCTTCGTTACACGAAGATATTCAAGCTCTCTCAAATGCAGTAAGCGATTTTTATGCTCTTGTCGCTTAATCTCAAGTTCTAACTCCTTTAACTTTAACGCAACCATCTGATCAGACGATACAGACAACCCTTCACTCGGTTCTTCGACCTCCTCTATTTCAACAAGCGGGGGTTCTTCTGGCAAAATGCCAAGAGCAATCATTTTAGAAAGAAGATTGTTTTTAATCACCTGTTTCTTTTCACTCGGATTTACTGAGATTTTTAAAGCGTCGGCTATTTGCAATAGATCTTTCTTTATAAATTTGTCCAGCTGTTCAGCAGTTGGATTACCAAGAAAGGCCTCAACATCTACTTCCATTTTAAAGCTCTCTATTACACGCTTCTTCTAACTACACCCCCCTCACAAAAGGACAGTTTTTAGAACAGATAAAAGCTGCACTTTTTAAATAATATCAACTGTGTTTCTCTCTTTAGGGGCAACATCAATAAATGTACACAAGCAAAATATAATCACTCAAATAATTGTTGAAAAAAAAAAGGAATGGACGAGCCCCCATTTGTTACAAATTCAAATTTAAGCATGGCTCCACAAAGCAAAAACCAGATCCGTAACAATAAATAATATTAAATTAAATTAATTAGGACACCTCTAAATTAATGAGGAGCCCGGAGTCTCATCTCCCATCCGAAAGGAAAGGCAAAACAAAGAAAAAAATAAGACGATTGACCAACGAAATAACATAAAGTCAAATTTACTTGACATTTTAACTTTAAAGGAGACATAAGAACAAATGTGGAGGTAAAGCCAAAAATAACAAACAAAATACTCAACTACTAACTACGTTTTTAAACCCTCTTATCTGCACATGAAATAAAACAAATAAAATAACATTCACTTACCTCCCTACTAACCACAAAACATGAGAGAACGTAATAAAACAAAAAGGCATCCTCCTCAGCACACGTGTCTCCGTATATATCTCAATTAGTCAACACTCAGCATTAAATTTCAACAACATCGCCGAGTAAATACAACACAACAATTTGTTTCACAAATAAACAAACAGGCCGGGAGAAAGGGGACTCCCCGAACGATGTTCCAGTCCGGTTTAAATTGTCTTCACCACGCCGGCAAGCGTCCACGTGCCAACACCTGATTCACCGCACCTGAACTCTCATAATGAAACCTGTTGGAGACAGCGGATAGAGGCGGAGAGAAGAAAACCACAACAGAGGCATATACAACACAAGCAACAAAAAAAAAAAAAAACAACCACAACAACTCACCCTTTCAAATAAAATAAATGTTTTTTGTATTATTATTATTTTAATAAAAGGAAATACACAACATTCCTCCCCACCAAAAAGGAGGAAAGACACTTGTCTTTTCTATTTACATAAGGCACTTTCAGCACCAACTACTCTGGACAGCGCATCAGCCAGAACCATCTCCGAACCACGCTTGTGAACAATCTCAAGGTTGTATTCTTGTACGATCAGAGACCACCGCATTAACCGTTGGTTTAAATTATGCATTCAAGATAGGAACACGAGTGGATTATGATCAGTGTATACTTTTACCGGAAAAGGGTTAGCACTTAAATAAACATCGAAATGCCTCAAGGCCAACAACAAGGCTAAGGTTTCTTTCTCAACTGTACTATATCGTCGTTGACAATCATTAAACTTTTTAGAAAAGTAACTGACGGGCAACTCCACATTTGACTCTGACACTTGCATTAGTACGGCTCCTGCAGCCACTGCGCTGGCGTCAACTTCGAGCAAGAAAGCTTTGGAGAAATCCGGCGCAGCTAAGATAGGAGCTTTACACAAGAGATCTTTCGCTCCATTAAAAGCATGCTCGCAATCTGGTGTCCAGGTAAACTTACGAGTGGTTTTTAAAAGATCTGTTAGAGGTGTCACTAAGGTTGCAAAGTTACAACAGAATCCACGATAATAACCAGTCATTCCTAGGAAACGGCGTAACTCTCGTCGATTAGAGGGTCTGGGAAAAGCATCTACTGGTTTCACTTGGCCTTGGCCCACTTGCTTTCCGAGGTAAGTAATTGTGGCTTTAGCAAACTCACACTTCGCTAAATTCACAGTTAATAGTGCACTAGACAGGCGGGTAAACACATTCCTAAGAGAGTTTAGATGTTCCTCCCATGAAGGAGAAAAGATGACAATGTCGTCTAAGTATGCCTCACAGTCGGGTATATCTTGCAGCACTAAACGCATGAGGCGTTGGAAGGTGGCTGGAGCATTTCGCATGCCGAAGGCCATCACCGAATATTGCCCCAAGAAGTCAGGAGTTACAAAAGCAGATTTTTCTGCGGCGTGCGGTGTTAACGGCACTTGCCAATACCCTTTTAATAGGTCTAGTTTCGTGACAAACTTAGCTGGACCAACCTTATCAATGCAATCGTCAATTCTTGGTAAAGGAAATGAGTCAGGTTTGGTTACCGCATTGAGTTTTCTGTAATCTGTACAGAAACGAAAAGACCCATCGGCTTTAGGTACTAGTAAGCACGGCGAACTCCAGGCACTTTGGCTGGGTACAGCTAGGCCATTTTGTAACATATACTGTACTTTAGACTTCATTATTTCCCTCTTCATGGGGTTTACTCTATAAGGGTGTTGGTTAACTGGACTGGCATTTTTCACATCAATGTCATGACACAGAATGTTGGTTTGAGAAGGGACATCTGAAAAGATATTAGGAAAGTGCTTAATTAAAGCTACAACATCTGCCCGTTGTAATTCTGGTATATAGCTTAGACTCGAGGTCAGATTCTGTAAAATTTTTGAGTTTTGCAGACGACTCGTAGGAAAGGAGACAGCTTCCACACTTTCACTATCCTCAAGCACAGTTAAAGGCACTCCCGTACACACAGCTTTCACAGATGTCAGTTCTTTGTTTCTTTCATGATAAGGTTTTAACATATTAATGTGGCAAGTGCGCAGACCTCTCCTGCGTTCAGGTGTTTGAACCACATAAGATACATCATTCAACTTCCTTTCTACCACGTAAGGACCAGAGAACCGATTTTGCAAAGCACTGCCAGGAACAGGCATTAGAGCTAACACTAAATCCCCCGGCCCGAAAGAACGTTTGACCGCACGTTGATCATACTGAGCTTTCATTACTGCTTGAGCCGAAGTTAAATTAGCTCTAGCTAGATTCTGCACACGCTTTAGACGCTCACGAAAGGAATGCACATACTCGGAGACAGTTTTCGTCACAGGTTTTATAGCCAACAATTGTTCGCTTAGAAGTTTTAGTGGGCTGCGGAGAGTGTGCCCAAATACTAACTCCGCAGGACTAAACTTCAAAGAATCTTGTACCGATTCCCTAATAGCGAACATCAACAAAGGAAGACATTCTGCACAATCTCGACCTGAGTCCAAACAATGCGCTTTTAGTGTAGTTTTGAGCGTCTGATGGAAGCGCTCCAGCGCTCCCTGTGACTGTGGGTGATACGCGCTTGAAGTTACATGCATGATAAGATCATCGAGCATCTGCCGAAACAATTTTGATGTAAAGTTAGTTCCGCGATCTGTTTGAATAATACGAGGTAACCCGAACATCGAACAGAATTTAATGAGCTCTCTCAGGATGGTTTTCGCTTTTAGACAGCGCACCGGCACAGCCTCAGGAAAGCGCGTCGCCGCACACATTAAAGAAAGGATATATTGATACCCTTCTCGTGACTTGGGCAATGGACCCACGCAATCCAATATAAGCCGCTCAAACGCTTCCCCCATTACTGGTATCGGACATAAGGGAGCAGGTCGAACAATTTGATTGGGCTTACCTACCAATTGACATTCTCGACAAGAACGGCAATAATTTGCAACGCTAATACGCAAGCCAGGCCAAAAAAAATTTTGAGACACGCGTTGGAAAGTTTTATTAACTCCTAGATGACCAGCCATTAGATGATCATGAGCTAGTTTTAATACTGCAGTTCGAAACGCAGAAGGAAGCACAATTTGAAATCTAGGACTTAAATTTTCACATTCGTGTGTCATCAAATTCCACTTGCGCATCAAAATGCCGTCGTCCCAATAATAGCCCACTCGAACCCCGTCTAAATGACTTTTGTCAGGTACTGCCACACTTACGCAGGTTGACAAAGAAGAGTCGGCCTTCTGAGCAGCTGCGAGTTCAGTCCGGCCCATTCTAATCATCGGAACTTCAGCACCACCATCGCTGTCCACCTTGACAGCGCTATCCACTGATAGCGTGAACTCTATAGGATCTGTACGCACAAGAAATGAATCAGACAAATCAACAACATTTTCATACTTGCGCGACTGAGAACGTGTTACAGCACACACTGGAAACACGTCGGGATATTGTGACACAAGATTCGAATCGCACACAGGATCCTTAGTCACAATTGGAGACGGAAAAACCTTACCTCCTGCTAAATCGTTACCGAGGATTACATCAACTTCATCCACAGGAAGTTTTTCGCATACTCCCACCTTCACCAGACCAGTAATCAAATCTGAGTCTAAATACACAGAATGAATTGGAAGTTTAACACATCCTAATTCAATACCGCGGACAAGAACATCCGTTCCGTTATATGTCTCAGTCGAGAGAGGCAGAATTCCCTTCCTAATGAAACTCTGTCCTGAACCGGTGTCACGGAGAACGGAAACGTGCTGTCGATCTCCGTTAATCGAAAGTGAAACGGTTCCGTTAGATAGAAAAGGTTGAAAACCAGGCAGCTTCAAATTTTCACCCTTACCTTCTAGAACTAGTACGGCGTGCGCTACCTTTTTTGTTTTGGATGCATTTTTCTGCTTCCATGCCTTGCAGTCAGCTATAAGATGATCAGCTTCAAGACAATAGAAACACGTGCGCTTAAAACCACTCTCTGAACCTTTTGGAGCAGTTCTCGTGCGCGCCTCCGGCTTTTGAACGTTCACGAGCGCGAGGGATTTAGGTGCTCTCGAGTTCTGCTGTGTCGGCCTGCACATAACAAAGACATTTTTATGAGTCAACACATATTCGTCAGCCATGACTGCGGCCTCCGATAAAGATGATACTTTATATATCATCTTTAAGGTGCACTACTAAACTTTGTGGTAAACAGTTTTTAAAATCCTCAAGCAGAATTAACTCTTGCAAACCCTCGAAGGTAGTAACTTTTGACGCAGCACACCATTTCTCTAACATTGACTTCTTGTCTCTCGCAAACTCAAGGAAAGTTTGATTATCAGCTTTAGTATAACCCCGAAATTTCTGCCTATAAGCTTCAGGCACGAGCTCATACACTCTAAGTACTGCAGTTTTTACCAAGTCATATTTTAGAGAATCCTCAATAGGCTTCGCTGCACAAACTTCTTGAGCCTTACCGACCAGATTACTTTGAAGCATAAGTGCCCACATATCTTTCGGCCACCTTAATTTTCCAGCCACACGCTCAAAAGCTGTAAAATATGCGTCAACCTCCGTTTCTCTAAACGGCGGAACTAGACAAATAAACCGACTAGGATCAAATTGGTCAGAGCTAGCAGCCGACTGAACAGTTTGAGCTGGAGAACCCTCACCAGGTTCTTCCTGCTTCGTTACACGAAGATATTCAAGCTCTCTCAAATGCAGTAAGCGATTTTTATGCTCTTGTCGCTTAATCTCAAGTTCTAACTCCTTTAACTTTAACCATCTGATCAGACGATACAGACAACCCTTCACTCGGTTCTTCGACCTCCTCTATTTCAACAAGCGGGGTTCCTCTGGCAAAATGCCAAGAGCAATCATTTTAGAAAGAAGATTGTTTTTAATCACCTGTTTCTTTTCACTCGGATTTACTGAGATTTTTAAAGCGTCGGCTATTTGCAGTAGATCTTTCTTTATAAATTTGTCCATCTGTTCAGCAGTTGGATTACCAAGAAAGGCCTCAACATCTACTTCCATTTTAAGGCTCTCTATTACACGCTTCTTCTAACTACACCCCCCTCACAAAAAGACAGTTTTTAGAACAGATAAAAGCTGCACTTTTTAAATAATATCAACTGTGTTTCTCTCTTTAGGGGCAACATCAATAAATGTATACAAGCAAAATATAATCACTCAAACAATTGTTGAAAAAAAAAA
>CAIGQV010015073.1:0-10916 GCA_903798115.1 Danio jaintianensis
GACCAAATATAATATTAAAAAAGTTTCTATGTTTTTAGAAATACATGGATTAAAATAATAAAAAATAGCCGCTTATAAAATTAGGCCTGAGGTATTTTTAAATAATTGTATGGATTTCTTTTTAATTCATAAGAGTTGTAATTTATTGAGACGGTCACACCATAGGACAGTTTTAATATTTGGCTCAAAAATGTTAAACATTTAATAAGGCGGCAGTTTTTATAACAAGATGGAAGACAAAGAAATGTTTAACCATTTACTGCAGTTTTAAATGATCACAATACTAATTATTATATTAATTTTTGTCATGTGTGACAATGAAAATGCAATGTTTTATGCACACTGTAAAAATTTAGATGACAAAAAGTCACGACGACCAAAGTTTTTATGGTACTTTAACTTAAAATCCACATGAACCGGAAGCTGCGACCATTTTATTTTCGTATTGTGATGCAGTTCCTAGAGAAACGGAATATTGAATGAGAAAACAGTGGGTGTGGCTTGTTGTTTCCTACTGCGAGCTGATTGGATGTAGTAAAGTAGGCGTTTCATTCAGAAAGATCGGGAAAGGTTTTGGGGAGAGTTATTACAACCTAACAGACTCCTCCTCTTCACCATTTCTGTTTGTTGTCAAAACTAACAGCTGGAGGGGCGTGGTTAAGTATGTTAGCCACACCCAATACCTCAGACAGACCTAATCTGAGAATTTAACTGAAAACAAACAGGAAGTGCTTTTTTAGACTTCAATTAAAGATTACAAGGGCAAACTATTGTTTTCTTCTTAATGACATGCACAGATGAATTATTCGCCACAAAACTAGCAATGTGAGCTAATTAAATCAATATGTCTAGTTTTGATTTCATGTGTACTTTAATGTTGTATCTTAATCAGATTTCAACTAATTTTTTTAGCTATACAAAGTTTAACAAAATATTTTGAGTCACCAATTTAAGTTGAGATGACTTGAAAAGATCATTTTATTCATCTTAAAAATGTACGGCATTAAGACTTTTTTACAGTGCATGCTTGTTCAGTGTATTAGATGCATGTTGAATGTTTAGTGAATATCCATGCATATGAACTGACCACTGATTCCTCCTCTCTGTGTGTTGCTGTTCAGCTGGACCCAGAGCAGACTGGTTTTATAACAGTGGAAAATTTCACCAGTCTAGCTGAGCACCATGAGTTACAGCTGGACCCCAGTAAACTGGAGATGCTGCTGGCGCTGGTGCAGAGCAACGAACACGGAGACGTCTGCTATCAGGAGCTCATAGAACTGGTGAGTCACATGAACACAGCTTACAAAACCTGCTCTTTTATGCATCCACTTGTGTTTACATGTTACTGAGCATGAAAGATTGAACCGTCTTATTGATTCGGTCTAGTGTGTGTACTGACTAGTCGAGGGTTACAAGATTTCAGTGCTTGTTACTTATTCATTCAAGTGTAGCTGTGAAATAGAGCCGACTTGAGGAGTGGTATACGATCACAAAAACATCTGAGATGGTTTGAGTTTATGCAGATGTCACTAAGGAGACATTCACAAATGCTCTGTGTTGTTTTTGAGCAACACTACTGGCAAGTTTTTAATTTTATTTTGTTTTAAATAATCACTTGTGCTCACCAATGCTGCATTTATTTGATCAGAAATACAGCAAAAACATCAATATTGTGAAATATATATATTTTTTGAAAAAAAAAAAAAACAGTTTTCTGTTTAATATATGACCTTTAAAAAAGTGTGTTTTATGTAATATTATTAATGTCTTTACTGTCATTTGATTAGTTTAATGCAATTATGTGCTAGGTTGAAATGTGTGATTGACAAAAAAAATGTCTCAATATTTTTGGGGATTTTTTTTATAGCATTTTGTTTTTTTTTGTGCTGGTATCTTGACTGATTTACACCTGTCATGGGAACATAAATATGACATTAAAATTAAAAGTAGGTGGCGACAGATCCCTTCTTAAAAATTGATTCATTGAATCATTCACTCAAACGACTCATTCAAACCAAAACAGTGAAACAGCTTTGTTTAATACTATTTTCATTGGAAAAACAGAAAAAGACTAAAATGTTGTCTAATGTCTCTTAATCCCATTTTTAAAGTGTTGTATAAAATCAATATACCATTTTTGAAAGTGTTCAAAGATGTGTTTGTCTTTATGTTATGTCATGGAAATGACAAAATATAACACTTATTGGAAAAATAAATATGACACTAAAATTACCAGTAGGTGGCGACAGGTCCCTGTCTTAAAAATTTATTTATTGAATCATCACTCAAATGATTCATTCAAACCCAAACAGTGAAACAGTTATCATTAAAAAGCTGATTCAAATGATTCGTTCTGAAACTGATTCTTTCGGAAACAATTTATTTTGGAAACCTATGACATATGTTATAAATAAATATATAATTTTACTTTCATAACTTGAAAAACAGTGATGCTTTTGGTCTCTAAAAGTTGTTTCTCTATATTTTATGCACCATGAGTGACATAATCGATCATTTCAGCCTCACACATCCTTTAATCAACAATTACGACACTTCCATAGAGAATAAATCTCTATTCCTTACCCTAAAACTATTATATTTTCACCCTGAGCATATTTCACCCTGTTGAATATCGGAAATCATTTAACCAGCGATCCATTTATCACATTGTGCATTGTGTTACTGCTCGCGAATCCCCCCGTACGAATCCCCTGATGAACAAACACTGAGCGCCACGTTTGATTGTGCTGTTATTTCTGAGAGTAGACGAATGCGAGCTCATGAATGAAAAAAGCTCTTCCACTCAGTCAATAATAGACTGCAGGTCTCAGCGCTGTCATTTCTGAAGCTCCACGTGCTTCCTTTACAAATCCAGCCGCGTTCCTCGCAGGACCCCGTTCCTCCATATGAGGAGGCGTAAGTGTTTTCACTCCGGCACAGACAGTTGAATCAATTTTGCCGCAGGCTCTTTTAACACACACACGCACACACACACACTCGACTGCAGGGCTCTGTGTTGACAGTTTTGATGCTGCAGCTTGACTCATTCAGAGATATGCTATACACACACACACACACACACACAGATTCCAGTAATGCGCGCAGATGCTTGGATTTCAAGACAAATGATTTCGACTGGTGTTGTACAGGATGAGAGATTGAGAAAAGGAGCGGATGTAAAGGGATTTGGGTGAAGTGTGAATCTGGGGCAGGCGGGAGATGGTGGAAACGGGGAAAGGAAAGAGGAGAGCGTGAGAAATCCTGTATATTTTGCAGTAATCTGGATGAAAGTCAGTGTTTAATCGCTCCATATTAATGACTGTGTGCGTGTGTGTGTGTGTGTGTGTGTGTGTGTGTGTGTGTGTGTGTGTGTGTGTGTGTGTGTTTAAAGAGTGTACGTTGAGATATATAACCACAAAAATAGACTGTAAAGAATGATTGTAATTTTTTTACTGCTAAATTCATTATATAATTTAGTAGATCAACTGTAAATCATCATGACATATTGTTTATATATATATATATATATATGCAATGTAATTAAATATATGACTATTTATATGAATAAAATATATTTTTATACATAACAGTTTTAATAAATGATTTTTAATAACTAGTAACTTTGCCATGATGACAGTACATAATATTTTACTAGTTATTTTGCAAGATACTAGTATTCAGTTAAGCTAAAGTGCAATTTAACTGGGTTAATTAGGTTAACTAGGCAAGTTTTGGTTAATTAGGCAAGTAATTGGACAACGGAGGTTTGTTCTGTAGCCAATAGGAAAAAAATAATTCTCAAGGGGCCTAATAATATTGAATTGTATTAATAATAATAATAATGATAATTAATAATGTATTGTGTTATTATTAATAATAATAATAATATTGACCTTGATGTGATTTTTTTTTTTTATCGCCTTAAACTGACTTTGTTATATATTTTAGGTTACTTTTTGTGTAAAAAAAAATCATAATAATAATTTTTAAAAAGTAAAATAAATGTACATTTAAATAAACATTAAATTGATTAACTGCAAGTTGTCATAACCTATGGTGAACAATATCTATACAAATATAAAGTACATATAATGAAATGTTTTAGATATACTTAATTAATAATAATCCAAAAAATCATAATTAATTGTAAAAAACAATGATCTTTCAGTTAGGGCTGCACAATATATCATCTCAGCATCGCTATCACAATGTGCAAATCTTCAATAGTCACATCACAGGATCTGCAGTGTCATGTTGGGATTAATAAAACTTGATCTAATCTAATAGGTTCTATTAATGGGAAAGATTTTAATTTTAATGTATTTTTAAGGCCTGTGACTGTAAGATTTCCAGTGAATTTAAACCATTTGGGCACAAGAAATTCTAAAGTTTGCCACTTTAACAAAGATTAATTGTTAAATTATTTATACTATAAAGACTATATGGTGGGTGGCACGGTGGCTTAGTAGCACTGTCGCCTCACAGCAAGAAGGTCGCTGGATCGAGTTCCAGCTGGGCCAGTTGACAATTCTGTGTGGAGTTTGCCTGTTCTCCCCGTGTTGGCGTGGGTTTGCTCTGGTTTCCCCCACACACCAAAACACTATAGGTGAAGTGGATGAACTAAATTGATGTGTGTGAATGTGAGAGTGTATGGGTGTTTCCCAGTACTGGGTTGCGGCTGGAAGGGCATCCGCTGCGTAAAACATATACTGGAATAGTTGGCGGTTCATTCCGCTGTGGCAACCTCTGATAAATAAGGGACTAAGCCGAAGGAAAATGAATGAATGAATGTACCATGTTAATTTTACATTTGATTATTGCGTTTCTGAACCTCAATGCTGTTAGACTGGTGAAGCGCTGTTTATTTCATTTCTGTCTTTGTTCTGTTTTCATCTTGTGCTTTATTTTATTTTGTATATTGTTGTATACTTTTGTATGTTTTATGCAAATCCACTCCCATAAAATTATGAATTCTTTCCAAATACTCAAGTCATCATGTGTAATTATATCCATATCACAATATCAGTTTTTCCAATATCGTGCAGCCCTAAGAGTATTATTTTACTCTTTATACACAGAAACATGTTTTTTTTGTTTTTTTTAATACAACTTTATTTAATACAGAATGTTAAACTACAGCATGTTTCATTGATTTAAACAAAAAAAAAACATATTTCCAAATCACACAATGTTTTCATCAAAAAACAATTATTATTTTCAACCCAACACAACATCTTTTTTACACTCAAATGCCTTGTCCAACTCCTTCATTGATAAATAAAAATTAAAATCATGCCTTATTCTTGCTCTTATAAGCCCTTTAAAAATCACTTCAGCTTTATAATTGGTCTCATACAAAATCTTCTGCCTCCTATAATGTATAGCGCCATTTTTGCTTGACCTAATATAAAATTTAGCAGACGCCCTTTTCCTTTTTTCCATATTCAAAACCAAACACAAACACAGTCCTTGTAAACATCTCATAAACAGCAAGAAATAAAACATCCAATAATTCAAATAGAGACCCCAGTCTTTCACAATGCATAAAACACAGTTGGATTCAGGATTGAAATAATTGGCTTCAGTAATACCCTTTAACACCCACCACTGAAGATCTCCAACATTTTTAGTCAATGGTGGCTTGTAAACTAAACTCCAAAAAGGCATAATATCACTATCAACACTTAAATGTTCTCTCCAAGGTGTATCAAGGTGAAACATGTTATACAAGCCATTCTGCATAAACGACATTCACTATATAAACGTGTTTCTACAGTCACGTTTCTCTCTGTTTGTTTCAGCTGAACAGTAAACGTTCCAGTAGTTTTCGCCGAGCCATTGCGAATGGGCGTCGCACTCTGCAGCGAGAGATCCTATTGGACGAGACGGGGCTGGGCGTGTACAAGCGCTTCGTGCGTTATGTGGCCTACGAGATTCTGCCATGCGAGACGGACCGTCGCTGGTACTTCCACCAGAACAGACTCTGCCCTCCGCCTGTGTTCATGGCCATCATCACCATTGTACAGGTACAGCACTGAGGAGCATGCTAAATAATGCCATAATGCCATCCTTTGGGCCATATATACAGTTGAAGTCAAAATTATTAGCCCTCCTTTGCATTTCTTTTTTAAATATTTCCCAAATGATGTTTAACAGGAATTTTTCACAGTATTTCCTATAATATTTATTCTTCTGGTAAAAGTCTTATTTGTTTTATTTTGGCTAGAATAAACCAATCTATCTCTAACTGTTACATTTGTACAAAATCTCTTTTTGCACTATCAAACCCATTTCAGGTATGTGGCTTAACCTGAAATTAATCTTTAGAATTTTTTTAACATCTTGAAAATGTGCAGACTTAATAAGAATGAATAACTACCAAATAACGCACAAAACTCAAGTGGTTGACGTTCTTGCTAAAAATGCAAATTCATTCTCTTCCAGCAGGGGGCGTGTGTTGAACTGCAGGAGTAATGCTGTGTTCACACCAGACACGGCATGTGTGAATAAATCATGCTATTCGCCTAAATAGACGCGTGAACATTTTGAGTTTACTTGCTTCATTTGTGCGTCAAATTTGTTTAATTCGTGCAACAAATTCACTTCACAATAGATGCGGATTCGCGTCATGGGCAGGGCTTCTGTCTTCATTGCTAAATGGCTAACATGGATTTTATTGAAAGAATGGCTGTGTGTATGTGATTTAGGAAGGCTGAAAAACAGCGTATATTTGTTCTATTTGCAATAGATCCTTTAGAGATTGAGTGCAATAGATCCTTTCAGAGGGGCACCCTGCTCTGAGTTCATCAACTCCTCCAGAAACTATGATGATGGAATGATGGATGATGGAAGCTTTCAGCGGTGCTTCCAACTGAGCCAAGCCCAGTTTGATGAGCTGTAGTCTGGTGTCAGCAGCAGGATTTCCCCTCGGTACACCAACAACAGGTGCTACGTCATAATCACGCCCCTACAAGAGCGAGCTCATGATTGGTTAATGTGGCGCGAATGTCCGTTGAAGTTCAGATTTTCCAACGTGCGCCACTTCATTCTTGCAAATCGCATCATTCGCGCCTCCTCATTCGCCGCAGGATGTCTATTTGCGTCTTTGCATTGAGTGATGTAAATCACTCACGCTTCTTCACACACGTCTGGTGTGAACGCAGCATGACACTTTATTTACTGCTGTATTCTGCTTGTATTTAATATGCATTATACAGAGATAATCTAAGAAGAAAATACCATCTAAACTCATTATGACAGTATGTTTCACTTATAAATGCCTTAATAAAACCCCACACATCAATATTTGGGATTTTCCTCCAATATTTCACGCATCATGAACAGTATATGTGCCTAATTCTAATTTTACAACATTAGTTTCTGTGTATGTTTTCACAGCAAAGATGAAAGTATTGTTCATTCAGTACATTTCTGTTAAATGCATGTTAAAAGCTCTAAGCAAGGTCTGAAAGTGTGTTTATTTTGTCTAAAAGTTTAATAAATGGTTGTGTTACAGGGTGTCTGCGGGGTCTTAAAAAGTATTACAAGTTGATCAATCAATTTAGAGTAATTTCATTCCCTTAAAGTATTAAAAATCCTTAAATGCTATTTTACACGGTATGAAATTTTTGCTTATACAATGTATAGTTATTTGCTAAAGGTTTCCTGAATTTAATCTGCGAATATTAGGATGCTGTGTTTATGTAGTCGATAAAATCCTGCTAGATTTGGCATCGCTGCTTCGTTTACTGCAGTAACCAAGGAAATCACTATTCCTGCTGTTCCATAGTCGCCCCCTACTGGCAGTAGCATTTTTATTCACTATATTGAATAAAGTTTTAGTTCAGGATTAGTTTTATACATCAGAATTTAGTAAATATACCATAAATTAAAATGTCGCCAATGTTACCGCTTGAAATCTAAAGTGGCGATGAGGTCTTAAGATGTACGAAAAAGTGTTAAAAAGGTCTTAAAAGGTATATTTTCATAGCAAAACAACTCAAGAAACGATGAAAGTATTGTTCATTCAGTACATTTCTGTTAAATGCATGTTAAAAGCTCTAAGCAAGGTCTAAAAGTGTGTTTATTTTGTCTAAAAGTTTAATAAATGGCTGTATTATAGGGTGTCTGCGGGGTCTTAAAAAGTATTAAAAATCCTTAAATGCTATTTTACATGGTATTAAATTGTTGATTGTACAATGTATTGTTATTTGCTAAAGGTTGCCTGAATTTAATCTGCGAATATTAGGATGCTGTGTTGTTTATGTAGTCGATAAAATCCTGCTAGATTTGGCATCACGCTGCTTTGTTTACTGCAGTAACCAAGGAAACATCCTTATTCCTGCTGCTCTATAGGCGCCCCCTGCTGGCAGTAGCATTTTTATTTGTTATATTAATAATGTTTTAGTTCAGGATTAGTTTCTTACAATCAGAATTTGGTAAATGTACTGTAAGTTCACTATTGTTACTGCTTGAAACCAACAATGGCGATGAGGTCTTAAAATGTATGGAAGAAGTGTTAAAAGTCTTAAAATGTATTGAATTTCACTCTCTGATTCTTGTATATACTCTGTATTATAAAAATGATACTTTTATTTTATATGTGAGGGTCAAGAATGTGTCTGTGTGTTTCAGATCATGGTGTTTATGTGCTATGGCGTGATGCTCAATAAATGGGTGCTGCAAACCTACCAGCCGGACTTCATGAAGAGTCCGCTGGTGTATCATCCCGGACACCGCGCTCAGATCTGGAGGTTCTTCAGCTACATGTTCATGCATGTCGGGTGAGAACTGTCAAATATAGATTTGTTTAAGGATGCCTGATGTCCTTGTGTTGTGATTGACAGGACCAGATGAACAAGCGCCTCCCTAAAGTTTTTATATCTCATTTATAAATAAATGAGCATCAGCTGCTGTGCACTTGAAATGCAACTTGAAACCATTGTGCAAATTAACTGGGCCAGTGTGTTTATAAAATGACTTTTATAGGTTTTAAAATCAACCATGCAGTTTATTTAAATGAGCTCTTATTATTAGAGCTTTGTTTTTCTGTGATGTTACTGCAGTTTCACCAGATGACTTTAAAAGCTGGAGTTGGAAAGAATTAATCATTTTAGATTGATTGTGATGATTTTGTTTGGAGAGTATAAGTTAGGGATAAACTACATCCAGGAATTGTTATCGCAGAATAAAGCCCAACAGGCTAATCGGCAGCCAGAAGCAAAGCACTGGTGTATAAAACTGAATGGCTGAAAACGACCACCCTGGATGTACTTTATCCTGCTTATTACATGGCTACTTGCCACAAAACATCTAAATTAGAAACAAAACATTGTTCTGAGCTGAAATAGTTTTTTGATTCTTTAAATAAAAGCAAAGCTGACAGAAATGTAAACCAGTGAATGGAGCTTTATGGTGCCAAACAGTCAAAAGATGGCGCCAAACAGTCAAAAACACAAAGGTGACAGAAATGAAAACAGCTATGTGGCGCATACTAACCTACAGTGTTGCCAACTTAATGACTTTGTCGCTATATATAGCGATGTTTCAGACCCCCCCTAGCGACAAATTTTTTTAAAAAGCGACTAGCGACAAATCTGGCGACTTTCTTGGTGTTACTGGAGATTTTTATAGTCTCTCATGTGTCCGTACTGTACCGTTCTTACTCTTCTCTACGAGCTGCGGGTGATGCCATCGGCCTTTCCCCCGCCCCAGAGCACTCACAGGCGGCCCAGTCCTCGTACAGGAGTCTCTCCCACCTGCAGCCCGAGAGCAGATCACCCCTCTGCATACCGACGGCAAAAGATTTAGCACCGCGAGTGTGAGCTATTTCCCTTGTGCAGTAAAACCGATCTGCTTCTCCTTTGTTTTAAATTTAACAATTTAATTTGACCATTTAATCTTTTCTTGTTTACAATCACAGATATTTTAGTGACGGTTTCTGAACTTGTCTGAACTTGTTTATTACGTCTGAGAGATTACTGCAAATTCACTACACATCTGTACTGATATACTGTATTCAAACAGCAATAAATTTAGTTAAATTGACATGCATACATAAAGCGTAGTGCAAATAAATATAAATACCCCTTTATTAACATAGGCTGTTAAACAAACAGAAACGGTTGGATGTGATGACGTCAGTAATATGCAAATTGACGTATGACGTAATCTAGTGACATTTAGCGACTTTCCAGGCAGAGCTTAGCACCTTTTCATTGAAAATAGTTGGCAACACTGCTAACCTACGTATTATTCATTCACAAGATGGCGCCAAACAGTCAAAAACAGTCAAAACAGCGGTGTGACAGACAAGCAGATGCAAATGGATGTGTTTGTAAGTATATGGATGTGGATGTTTTGACTGACGGTCAAGGTGATTTAAAGTTCCCAGATGAGCCTGTATTATTATTGAGCGGTTGTTATCTCAGGATAACTTTAAATGTCACAACTGATTAATCAGAAGCAAGTATTCCAGACAGCTGTGTAATCAAATATAATTAAGAAACTAAAAGCATTGATAAGTACAATAAAGCAAAGATACAAATGAAATAAACAGTGTTTTGTGGTTTTCTGACGAGTCTAACAGGTACAGACATTGAATAATCAAATGTAAAATAACACTGTATTGTCTTTATCATATCAATAATTAAATTAAATTAACATCTGAACATTTTTTGTAAACAAAGATTAGCATTTCTTATGCCCAGATGGTTTAAACTCTCTTTAAACTACATTGAACTGAACTAAACTGAACTTCAACTCTGAAAACTGGACTGACGCACTATAGCGCTATAGAAATAAAGATGAATTGAATTGAAATGCTCACAAAGTTACAGGATTTAAAAATACATGCATATTTTCACTCTATTGTGGGGCAGTCGTGGCCTGGTGGTTAGAGTGTTGGACTCGTGATC
>CAIGQV010015076.1:0-11802 GCA_903798115.1 Danio jaintianensis
CTCTCTCTCTCTCTCTCTCTCTCTCTCTCTCTTCATTGCCTATTGCTCATTTCATATACACTCTTCAGCTCCCTTTAACTCAATATACTGCTGTGGTAAGTCAGAATTTACTTCAACTCACGGTGAGTAAAAAAAAAAGGCTTCTCCTGTTCTTGTCACATGCATTTCCTGCCACATGATTAGTGTATCTCTCTCTGTCAGCAAGGAGGGCTTTACATGTGATAAATGTAGGGAAATAGTCAGGCTGACAGAGAAGATCTCAGAATTAGAGACACCCATCCACACTTTAATTGAGGATAGTAAGAGTACTAGGTCTCTAGATAAGGATTTGGATGTGACTAGCCTAGCATGCCATTCACATTGTTCGGCTCCGGTTGTTGCGTCTTCGCAGAGAGATGGCTGGGTCACTGTGAGAGAATCTAGAGGTGGGAGAAAACACCGTATGTCCGTTCCAACATCAAACAGGTTTAGCCCCCTCAGTGATACACCCACTGAGAAACCTGATGAAAGTGCCCTAGTAATTGGCGACTCCATAGTACGGAACGTGCAAATAGAGACACCAGCCACCATAGTCAAATGTCTGCCGGGAGCCAGAGCGCCTGACATCATGTCAAATTTAAAAATGCTGGCTAAATCTAAACGTAAATTCAGTAAGATCGTAATCCACGTCGGTGCTAATGATGTTCGGCTCTGTCAGTCGGAGATCACTAAAAGTAATGTTAAAGAGGTGTTTGATCTTGCGAAGACGATGTCAGACACTGTAATATGCTCTGGTCCCCTGCCCGCTTATCGTGGTGACGAGTTCCACAGCCGACTCTCATCACTTAATGGCTGGATGTCAAAGTGGTGCCCACTAAAAAACATAGGTTTTGTAGACAATTGGTCAAGTTTTTGGGGTAGACCTGACCTGTTGAAGAGAGATGGTCTTCATCCCACCCGGGCTGGGGCCGCTCTCCTCTCTAGTAATCTGGCATATAGTCTTAGTGTTGGCACTTGACTAACTCGGGCCCAGGTCAAGGAGCAGACAGATTGGCTTAACCAACCGTCTGCTAGCCTCCACAGTTTACCTAACTCAGATAATTTCCAGCACATAGAGCCACCTAGATATAAGAACATAGAGACTGTGTCTGTTCCCCGAACCTCTAAATATAAAAAACTCCCAAACCCATTCAAAGGTAACAATCTAATTGATGTTCATCAAATAAAAAATAAAGGTAATCAAAAGATAAAACTCGGATTACTGAACATTAGATCACTGTCCTCTAAAACTCTTTTTGTTAATGATTTGATAACTGATCTAAAGCTAGATGCACTTTGTCTAACAGAAACCCGGCTAAAACCAGATGATTACATGACCCTAAATGAGTCTTCACCTGAAGGATATCATTATAAACACGAGCCACGTCTTAAAGGCAGAGGTGGAGGCGTTGGCATTATATACAGTAATATTTTTAGTGTTACTCAGCGATCTGACTTCAAATATAATTCATTTGAAGTAATAGTGTTGTATATCTCAGTGTGCAATTTAAACAATAAATTTCAATCTAAATTTATATTGGCAACTGTATATAGACCTCCAGGGCACCATACCGACTTCACAAAAAATTTTGCTGATTTCTTATCCGAAATAGTTCTGGCCACAGATAAAATTTTAATTGTTGGTGATTTTAATATTCAAATAGATAATGAAAAAGATGCTTTAAGTCTGGCCTTCTTAGACATATTAGCCTCTGTTGGAGTGAAACAGCATGTCTCAGGGCCTACTCATCGGCATAATCATACCTTAGACCTAATATTATCACATGGTATTGATATTGATAATGTTGAAGTTGTGCAGCAGAGTGATGACATGTCAGATCACCGTTTAATCTCTTGTTTATTGTGCATTGATAGGTCTACAAAACCAGCTTCTATTTATAAATATGGTAGAACGATCACCGCTAGCACTAAAGATCACTTTGTCAGTAACCTACCTGATCTTTCTAATTTCCATAGCATTCCACGCAACCTAGAAGAGCTTGACACTGCAACTGAAACTATTGATTCTGTCCTTTCTAGCACGTTAGACATAGTTGCTCCGTTACACTTAAAAAAGATTGGGGAAAAAAATCTGACGCCATGGCACAATGAGCACACACGTGCCTTAAAGAAAGCAGCCCGGAAAATGGAACGTAGATGGAAGAAATCAAAACTAGAGGTTTTTCGTCTGGCCTGGAAAGAAAGTATACTTAACTTTAGAAAAGCTTTAAAGTCTGCCAGATCTGCTTATTTTTCATCTTTAATAGAAGAAAATAAACACAATCCTAGGGTCCTGTTTAACACAGTAGCCAATCTAACTGAAAATAAAGCATCAACATGCATTTCTCAACACAGCAGTAATGACTTTATGAATTTTTTCACAAGCAAGATTGATGAAATAAGAGATAAAATAAGCACCATCAATCTGCCCCCTACAGCTTCATCCCAATAGCAGTAGGTGAGGAATTGTCTAAACTGATAAATTCGTCTAAATCAACAACGTCTATGCTAGATCCTATACCGACCAAATTATTAAAACAGTTGTTTTCAGAAGTTTCTGAACCTGTTCTTAACGTTTTGAATTCATCCCTACTTTTAGGATATGTTCCTAAAACCTTTAAACTAGCTGTCATTAAGCCTCTTATAAAAAACACAGCTTGATCCCAAAGAACTAGTAAATTATAGACCCATCTCAAACCTGCCTTTTCTATCAAAGATACTAGAAAAAGTTGTATCTGCTCATGATTATATTTATGAAAAATTCCAATCTGGATTTAGAGCATTGCATAGCACAGAAACAGCACTCCTAAGAGTTACCAATGACCTCCTTCTGTCGTCCGATCGTGGTTGTATTTCTCTCTTAGTGTTATTGGACCTCAGTGCTGCATTTGATACAGTCGATCATAATATTCTCCTTCATAGGCTTGAAAATTATGTTGGTATTACAGGAACTGCATTGGCCTGGTTAAGGTTCTATCTCTCTGAACGTTATCAATTTGTATCAGTTAATGAAGAAGCATCATACAGATCAAAATTACAATGTGGGGTACCACAAGGCTCAGTCCTTGGTCCCTTACTTTTCACACTATATATGCTACCGCTAGGCGATATCATTAAGAAGCATGGAGTTAGCTTCCACTGTTATGCTGATGATACACAACTTTATATCTCCTCTCAACCTGATAATATGTATGAATTTACTAAATTAACAGACTGTACAGCTGATATAAAAAATTGGATGACTAATAACTTTTTATTACTAAATTCAGATAAAACTGAGGTCTTGCTTATTGGACCCAAAAAACCTCACACGAAAAAACCTAGAACACTGTCTAACCCTTGATGGATTCTTAGTTCAGTCCTCATCTTCAGTCAAAAATTTAGGGGTGATTTTTGATAGCAACCTGTGGTTTGAAGGCCAGATTTCAAGCATCTGTAAAACTGCATTTTTCATCTTAAAAATGTTGGCAAACTTCGACATCTGCTATCAGTGTCTGATGCGGAAAAGCTCATTCATGCTTTCATGACCTCTCGGTTAGACTATTGTAATGCGTTACTAGGCAGTTGCCCTATTGGTCTAATTAACAAACTTCAGCTAGTTCAAAATGCAGCTGCTAGAATGCTTTCTAGAACACAGAAATATGATCATATTACTCCAGTTCTTTCATCATTGCATTGGCTCCCTATTAAATATCCTATAAATTAAAAATTTTTATTGACTACCTACAAAGCCCTGAACGGCTTAGCTCCCCAGTATTTGAGGGAACTCCTGGTGTATTATAGCCCCTCACGTCCACTACGCTCAATTATTTCTGGACAATTGATTATTCCCAGAATATCAAAATCAACTGTAGGCGGTAGATCTTTCTCATATCTGGCAGCTAAACTCTGGAACAGCCTTCCCAGCACAGTTCGGGAAGCAGACACACTCTGTCCGTTTAAAACTAGATTAAAGACACATCTCTTTGCATTAGCATACACATAAAACACAAATGCTTTTGAAATACAAATACTTTATAGGATTGTTAGTCTGCATTATTTAGGGCAACCGGGGCCGGGAACACTTCCCAAAAGATATTATAATGTGAACGGCGTCTGCGTTTTTTTAAATTATTCCCGAGGTTTCCATAATCCTGGACCAGGCCGTATCCTGAGCAGATACTGTGGTGGTCATGGAGGAGTGGAGAGCATGAGACTGATTCCTGAAAGACCCCAGTGACAGACGAGTCTTCGCATTGATAGACTGCAGCTCTGCACACAGCTCTGTTTGGCCATAGGAGAAATGGTCGTGCCCAACTGAGCCTGGTTTCTCTCTAGGTTTTTTTTCCTTCACTTTCACCAATTGGTGAAGTTTGTTCCTTGCCGCTGTCACCACTGGCTTGAATGGTTCGGGACCTGTGGAGCTGCGCATCGATGGATTTGCTCTTCAGTGTTTGGACTCTCAGCAGTGAAAATTAAACCACACTGAACTGAACTTGAACTGAACTTAAACTCTGAAAACTGGACTGACACTGTTTCAATTGACTATAATCTTCTATGTTAAGCTGCTTTGACACAATCTACATTGTAAAAGCGCTATAGAAATAGAGATGAATTGAATTAAATTAATTACTATAGTTGTTGTTACCATAGCAACTGTAGAATCACCACAACAGATTAACTCAAGTACTTTACTACAGTATGGTTTAATGCACATCTTCATGTTGGAGAAGGTGAGACAGATCACACAATATTTGCACATTTGCAGATTATCACCTGTACAAAGAACACAAGCGACTTCTGAATAAATAAATATCAGAAATAAACGGTCACCCCCCCCCACGTTGAAGTTTGCTAAATAGATTCACAAATAAGAACAAAAACGCCTAATACGATTATTAGATCAAAAATATTGTTAATACTATTAATAATACAGATCAAATAAATGTTTATTGATTCAGATGGTGTGTAGAGATGTTTTGTCCACTCTCTCTCTCTCTTAGCAAAGTGATCTGAACTCCTTCCTGTGGACGATCAAGCGGGACCCTCCGTCGTACCTGTACGGCACCATCCACGTCCCATACACCCGCGTCTGGGACTTCATTCCACAGAACTCCAAGCAGGCGTTCCAGGAGAGCACCGTGGTGTACTTCGAGCTGGAGCTGACAGACCCGTCCACCATCTCGGCTCTGTCCCGCTGCCAGCTGCTGCCGCCGGGGCAGAACCTGCAGGACCTGCTGCCTCCAGAGCTCTACCTACGCCTCAAGACACACCTGGAGTACGTCAGACTCATGCTGCCCTCCTGGATGACCCCTGACCAGCGGGGCAAGGGTCTGTACGCTGAATACCTGTTCAACGCCATCGCCGGAAACTGGGAGCGCAAGCGTCCTGTGTGGGTGATGCTGATGGTCAACTCGCTGACGGAGGCTGATATAAAGACCCGCGGCGTCCCGGTGCTGGACCTCTACCTGGCCCAGGAGGCGGAGCGCATGAAGAAGCAGACTGGAGCCGTGGAGAGGGTGGAGGAGCAGTGCAGTCCGCTCAACACTCTCGACTTCTCTCAGGTAAACCTGCGTTTACTACTCTGACAACACACACTCATGTTAACATTTGGAGGAATTCAAGTTACGTACAAAATTACACACTGTACACTCATGGGTGTATTAATCATGAGAAATTACATGCCAAAAATGTCACCAGGCAACACGGTGGCTCAGTGGTTAGCACCTTGGCCTCACAGCAAGAAGGTCGCTGGTTCGAGTTCCGGCTGGGTCAGTTGGCGTTTCTGTGTGGAGTTTGCATGTTCTCCCCTTGTTGGCGTGGGTTTCCTCCGGGTGCTCCGGTTTCCCCCACAGTCCAAACACATGCGCTATAGGGGAATTGATGAACTAAATTGGCCGTAGTGTATGAGTGTGTGTGTGAATGAGAGTGTATAGGTGTTTCCCAGTACTGGGTTGCAGCTGGAAGGGCATATGCTGTGTAAAACATATGATGGAATAGTTGGCGGTTCATTCCGCTGTGGCAACCCCTGATTAATAAAGGGACTAAGCTGAAGGAAAATGAATGAATGAATGAATGAATGAATGAATGAATGAATTGTATCCAATTACTAATTACAAATTACTTGTCAAAACTGTATAGTCAGTAACGTAATCTGTTAGATACAAATGTACGGTAATGTAATCCGATTACTTTGGGATTACATTTAGATTTCTTATACACAGGACTGGGTGGATTACTCATGAGAAATTACATGCCAAAAATGTATGGTAAAGTAAAATGCAATCTGACTACATTTGCATTACATTAGATTACTTTTAATTTGTAACCCATTAATGGTTACAAATTACATGTTTAAAATGTGTAGTCAGTAACAATCTGTTCTATTTACGTCCATAATTAGGAACTATACACTTATACACAGAGCTGGGTGGATAACTCATGAATTGTAATCAGTTACTAATTACAAATTACATGCCAAAAATGTGTGGTCAGTAACATAATCTGCTAGATTACACATTTACAGTAATGTAATCTGATTACCTTTGGATTACATTAATTACTTTTTAACTGCAACCAATTACCGATTACAAGTTACATACCAAAATATGTAGTCAGTAACAATCTGCTAGATTACAAATTTACGGTAATGTAATCTGACTACTTTTGCATTACATTAGATTACTTTTGAATTCTAACCCATTAATGATTACAAATCACATGTCAGAAATGTGTAGTCAGTAACGTAATCTGCTAGATGACCAATTTACATTAATGTAATCCGATTACTTTTGGATTACATTTAGATTACTTTAAAGGTTGCATCCATCATTACACACTCTACACTTACGGACAGAGCTGGGTGGATTACTCATGAGAAATTACATGCAAAAATGTGTGGTCAGTAACATAATCTGTTAATTACAAATTTAAAGTAATGAATGGAGAAGGCTCTTAACACACTCAACTTCTCTCAGGTGCATCTGTGTTTCCTGAGACAACATACACACTCCTCAGACAACATGCATAACATTTGTGTAAATAGTATGTGATCATGTAATCCATAAAAGTAACTGTTGTCTGATTACAAGTATTTAAAAAAGTAGTTTACTCTAATTAAAATACTGGCTGTTTTACTCTTGATTATGTAATCCAGATGGCATATAATCTGTTACTATAAAGATTTCCCAAAACACTATGCAATTAAACTCTCAACCGTGCGGTGTATTAATTTACCATCATCCCAAATGGAAAACTAGTGTAAACATCATTTCTGCAGGGGTTGTGTATGAGGAAACGTTTGGGTTGCGTTCTTCACTGGCTGATGCTGAACTCCTAGAAACACCAGTGAAACACACGAGTAATCAAGAGTTGAACGATCAGGAGTTTGTGGAAGAATCTTTTGATGTTTTAAGCCGTGGATCTGAGCTGGAGTAAATGTCTGGCGTGCAGGAGTAGCTCAGCTGTGCAAACGCTCTGCTTTCAGACTGTCTGCTGTTATTAGACTGATGTGAGTGTAAAAGTTCACGTCTGATTCCAGCTCTGAAGCCGCTTGTTGGAGTGAGCCTGTGATTACGGTGTCCTTCTGCATTCAGTTTGTGTTAATGCGTGACGGAACTAAAGGGATTAACAACAGCAATTTCAAGACTGTTCTTAAATGTTCTACGTGGTCCATGAGTTTTCTACACTTTCATTGAGTGTTCTTATACAGTCCTTCTGTTTGAGTTCTAGAGTGTTCTTGAGTTTCTCAGAACTGTTGGGTGTTTTGAAAAAAAAAACTGAAAGTGGCAAGCTAGAATGATTCAATAAAGGTTCTAGACTTTTCTTGAATATTCTTGTGTCCTTAAATAACCTAGGGGGTTTCTGAGTATTGTAGACTGTCGCTGAGTGTTCTAGACTGTCCTTCATTGTTTGAATGTTCTAAAGCGTTCTTGAGTGTCCCTGTGTTTCTGAGGTGTATTAGACTGAATGCTTTTGAAGTAGAAAGCAGCAATGTAGATCTAGAACCATTCGAGAACAGTTCTAAACCATTCTTAAATGTTCTAGTGCCCTTGAATATTCCTGAGTGTTTTAGAATGTCCTGTGCTCTACACTGTCCTTCAGTGTTCTAGAGTGTCCTTGAGTTTTCTAGACTTTCATTGAGCGTTCTTACACTGTGCTTCGGTGTTCTAGAGTGTCCTTAAGTTTCCCAGAAATGTTGAATGTTTTAAAAGTAGCACTGTAGTTGTTGAGCGTTCCAAGAACAGTTCTAGACTTTTCTTTAATGTTCCATTGTCCTTGAATATTACTGAGTATTCTAAATTGTCCTTGAGTGTTCTAGACTGTCCTTCGGTGCTTGAGTGTCCCTCAGTGTTTTGGTGTGTTCTGGACTGTGCTTAATGTTTCCTACAAATGTTGAATGTTTTGAAATGTAGCTCTAGAACAGATCTTGACCTTCGGTGTTTGAGTGTTCTAGACTGCCCTTGGGTTTTCTTGACTGTCCTAGAGTATTCCTGGGTTAAATAGACTGTCCTTGGGTGTACTCTAGAGTGTTCTAGACCATCCTAGAGTGTTCTAGGTTGTCCTTACATTTAGTTATTTAGCAGATGCTTCTGTCCTAAGTGACTTACACTTGAGGAGGCATTCAGAGATTCAACACGAAGAGGCGATACACACAACAAGGGCTGATTACACAGAAGAACTGAGGAATTCAGTGCTAGAGTCAGGAGTTTTTTTAAGTCATGAAAAAACTCCTTCCAACTAGCAGAAATTAGTCCTTCTAGAATGTGTTCTAGACTGTCCTTGAGTGTTCTAGACCAGTGTTTCCCAAACCTGTTCCTGGAGGCACACCAACAGTACATATTTTGGATGTCTCCCTTATCTGACCCATTAACTTCAGGTTTAGCAGTGTCTTCTAATGCTCTGATGAGCTGATTCAGGTGTGTTTGATTTGGAAGAGGTTGAAAATGTGTACTGCTGGTGTGCCTTCAGGAACAGGGTTGGGAAACACTGTCCATCAGTTTCTGGTGTTACAAGTGGATCTTGTAATCGTCCTGCTCAGACGTCGCTCGGAAACTGCAACGAGTGTCCAGACTCTTCATGCGTTCTGCTGCATCTGTGCTGTTCTTAAGGTTTCCCACTTTGTGGCACTAACTTCACTTGCAAATACTCTCAGGGCCAAACCATCACTGTGGACGTGAAGAACACGGCCAGGGATGATGAATGATGGGGTTTGCACAGATGTGAAGCCGGAGATCAGCTGCTGAAACACCTCTGGAGACTCTAATTCAGAAGCGTTTGTGCTGCTCTTTCAGATCAGGGCTGCTGTGACGTGTTGCTTCCTGGAGTTCATTCAGCTAAACTGCAGATATTAGTTCAGTGTCTGTGTGCTCGGGATGCATAAAGTGTTTCTGTAACACCATAATCCCATTCATATAGATTAAACAGAGATGTTCGTTAGCTGACTGCTTTAATTAAGACTCATGTGCATGCAGATGGAGCTGTCAGATGGGTTTACTTCAGTAATTGTACAGTAAACAGGACTGAAAGAGGCTGTAAAACCACACAAACTCTTAGAACATAACAGAGGTGATGCTGAAGAACTCCTCTACAATGACACTAATCCAGATTCTGGGATATAAGAGGATAGGCATGAGTCTTTAAGACCGTATCAAGTGACGGTGTGTTCTCTACGCTCAGATTAAGCGTCTCAGATGAAGAAAATTCTGGATGTTTATGTCAACGTTCAGCTAGATATGATGATGATGATATAGGAGGAAATATAATCACTGTTATTTAGTGATTTTGTAATAAAAGCTCAAACTGTGTGTGTGTGTGCTTGTTTTTATATCCCGGTGGGGACTTAAACCTGAATGCACACAGACTCATGGGGACCTGTGTCACTGTGGAGTACTCATGGATAAACATGCTCATAAATCAGGCAGAATGAAGTACAGTGCAGATGTAAAAGTGCAGACTGTTTGCTGTGAGGCTTGAGTTTAGAGAATATACAGTCTGTACAGTACAAACACCAGTACTGCTGTGAGGAGAGACCATAAAGATAGATGTAGAAGAGTGTGCGTGTGAGTGTGTGTGTGTCGGATGAAGAGAGCGACACACACCTGCTTTCTCAGAAGTGTCTGGTGAGAGTCTGGAGTGCCCGGTTTCAGCGCCGCTGTTGACCAAACACAGATGTGCTGAATCACTGAAACACACACCGCTCCAGCATCTGTGTGTGTGTGTGTGTCTGCTGATGTCTGCGCCAGATTACAGATCCTCTCGTCTTCTAGATCGGCCCCAGGCATCTCTCTCTATCTCTCTCTCTCATTTCATAAATTATTCACAAACTAGTTTGCTCACAAATGTGCTAATCTGTTAAATAATCTGTAATTAAAGATCTCTTTCCCTCTCAATTCAATTAAATGTGCTTTATTGGCAGACTAATGGCATAGAAGAGATTGTCTGTAAAAGCAGTAAGTAACAGTATATTTATCAATCAACATTTTAGGACGACACAATGATAAGCTAGAGGATAACGTAGATCAGCAGGTTGTTTTCTGAGAATAAAACCTGACAGGTTCATCACAGCGGAACGAACCGCCAACTATTCCAGCATATGTTTTACACAGCGGATGCCCTTCCAGCTGCAACCCAGTACTGGGAAACACCCATACACACTCATTCTCACACACACACACACTCGTACACTACGGCCAATTTAGTTCATCAATTCCCCTATAGCGCATGTGTTTGGACTGTGGGGGAAACCAAAGCACCCGGAGGAAACCCACGCCAACACGGGGAGAACATGCAAACTCCACACAGAAACACCAACTGACCCAGCCGGGACTCGAACCAGCGACCTTCTTGCTGTGAGGCCACAGTGCTAACCACTGAGCCACTGCCCATTTGTTCTATACTGCATATACTTATTATGATTGTGCATATACTATTATTGCGATAACGATTATTTTGCGATATATTGTGTTGACATTATAATCCTTGCTGTCTATTTCCCACAGTTTGGCCCATGAGTCGTTAATATTGACGGCTTCGTTAAAATTGGACATTCGATTGGAATTATTGCGCTCATATCATCACGGCATTATTCACTCTGAATATATTCTAATCACAAGCACCCTGAAGAACACAACAAACACCTTCAGAACAGTGTAATGTCCGGGTGTAATGTGATGTGCAGTGGGGAGCATTACTTCAAGCACAGCAGTTTTCTTTATTATAGTTCTTACACTTCAGAAATCAGTGTTCTGGTGAATATTGTTTAAATTTGGTTAATTTAGATCCAAATAAAGGCCAAAGCAACAGCTAACAGCAGCAGTATATGTGTGCTTCCACAAAAACACAACTGAGGTCTCAGTCAGCACTTCCCTACGTGTGTTGATTTGAGGGTCAGATACGTTGTGCGGCTCCGGGAAAATTTTATTTGGAGGGAAAATGAGCACAATGGCCATTTTGGTTGCAAAGGTTAGGGTTAGGGCTGGGGCTAGGCCAGAAAGAAAAACAGTGGAAGTCTATACAGAGTCCTCACTGAGATAGGAAGACAAGTGTGTGTGTGCTTTTGTGTCCTTCTCTCTCTCTCTCAGTGGTGTGTGTGTGTGTGTGTGTGTGTAAGCCCCCATTAGCATGTGTGTGTGAACCATTACAGCCGCTGTTGTTTTCTTAATGTGTTCACACATCACTATCACAGAGTGTCAACTTGATCAAACAGCTAGCTAATCTTCTGTTAGTGTGTGTTAGTCTCTCTGAGCACTGATGAGTGTGTGTGTGTGTGTTAGTCTCTCTGAGCACTGATGAGTGTGTGTGTGT
>CAIGQV010015099.1:0-14167 GCA_903798115.1 Danio jaintianensis
TTTTTTTTGCTGTTAAAAATTAATAGACTGATCCACTTTTCTGTATTGATTTGCATGTTTAATCATAGATGTGTTGTTTTAGTAAGAGCATATTTCAACATAGGCTCATTCTGAAAACGTAGCCCTATATACATTTCTGGAGATCGCGAATTATGTAGCCAGAAGTATGTATGGCTGCATTTCGTCTTTAAAAGGAATGCTACGGGGCGGTATGACACCGTTCCTTTTCACGCTTACCAGCTAACCGCTTACCTCCGTATGGACGGCTTTCCCACTGTTACCAGTTTGTCCAGTTATCTCGCCAAGTACGTCAGCAGACCTCCTTCTGTCGTCTGATCGTGGTTGCATTTCTCTCTTAGTGTTATTGGACCTCAGTGCTGCATTTGATACAATCGATCATAATATTCTCGATAGGCTTGAAAATTATGTTGGTATTACAGGAACTGCATTGGCCTGGTTCAGGTCTTATCTATCTGAACGTTATCAATTTGTATCAGTTAATAAAGAAGCATCATACAGATCAAAAGTACACTGTGGGGTACCACAAGGCTCAGTTCTTGGTCCCTTACTTTTCACACTATATATGCTACCGTTAGGCGATATCATTAAAAAGCATGGAGTTAGCTTCCACTGTTATGCTGATGATACACAACTTTATATCTCCTCTCAACCTGATCATTTGTATGAATTTACTAAATTAACAGACTGTATAGCTGGTATAAAAAATTGGATGACTAATAACTTTTTATTACTAAATTCAGATAAAACTGAGGTCTTGCTTATTGGACCCAAAAACCTCACACGCAAAAACCTAGAACACTGTCTAACCCTTGATGGATTCTTAGTTCAGTCCTCATCTTCAGTCAAAAATTTGGGGGTGATTTTGATAGCAACCTGTCGTTTGAAGGCCAGATTTCAAGCATCTGTAAAACTGCATTTTTTCATCTTAAAAATGTTGCTAAACTTCGACATATGCTATCAATGTCTGATGCGGAAAAGCTTGTTCATGCTTTCATGACCTCTCGGTTAAACTATTGTAATGCGTTATTAGGTGGTTGCCCTGTTGGTCTAATTAACAATCTTCAGCTAGTTCAAAATGCAGCTGCTAGAGTGCTTTCTAGAACAAAGAAATATGATCATATTACTCCAGTTCTTTCATCATTGCATTGGCTCCCTATTAAATATTGTATAAATTTACAATTTTTATTGACTACCTACAAAGCCCTGAACGGCTTAGCTCCCCAGTATTTGGGGGAGCTCCTGGTGTATTATAGCCCCTCATTTCCACTACGCTCAATTAATTCTGGACAATTGATTATTCCCAGAATATCAAAATCAACTGTAGGCGGTAGATCTTTCTCATATCTGGCACCTAAACTCTGGAACAGCCTTCCCAGCACAGTTCAGGAAGCAGACACACTCTGTCAGTTTAAAACTAGATTAAAGACACATCTTTTTGCTTTAGCATACACATAAAACACAAATGCTTTTAAAATACAAATCCTCTAAAGGATTGTTAGTCTGCATTATTTAGGGAAACCTGAGCCAGGAACACTTCCCGAAAGACATAATTTGAACGGCATCTGCGCTTATGTTAGTCTTTTTTATTATTCCAGAGGTTTCCATAATCCTGGACCAGGCCGTATTCTGAGCAGCTGCTGTGGTGGTCATGGAGGAGTGGAGAGCATGAGACTGATTCCTGTAAGACCCCAGTGACAGACGAGTCTTCGCATTGATCCTGAAGGGCCAGCCTGTAGACCAGCCGGTGACCTCTCCCACCTGCAGCTTCTCCACGATGGACGTCCAACGTTCTCCAGCCTCCTGCGCCTAGACTGCAGCTCTGTACAAGACGTTTGGCCATAGGAGAAATGGTCGTGCCCAACTGAGCCTGGTTTCTCTCTAAAGTTTTTTTCCTTCACTTTCGCCAATTGGTGAAGTTTGTTCCTCGCCGCTGGCTGGCTTGCATGGTTCGGGACTTGGACTCTCAGCAGTGAAAATTAAACCACACTGAACTGAACTAAACTGAACTTAAACTCTGAAAACCGGACTGACACTGTTTCAATTTACTATAATCTTCTATGTTAAGCTGCTTTGACACAATCTACATTGTAAAAGCGCTATAGAAATAAAGATGAATTGAATTGAACTTGAGACGCAGAGAGGAGTTAACCACTATATGGGGTTTGAGTCTGGCGAAGAACGGTTCCAGAAAGCAGGTAAGACAAAAGCCAAAAAATAAAATAAACAAGTGAGAATGTGGTAAAAGTCAGGCGAGGGTTTTTCTTTATGTGGATTGCTTTTTAAAACTGTCGGTTGGGTTTAGGGAAGTGGGTGGGCACTGGTCAATCGGTGCTTTTGAAAACACTATTGGTTGGGTTTAGAAAAGGAGGAGGGTGGGTCAGTCGAATGGTCAGTCAGTCAGTCGACAGCGGCCTCTGGTGGATTTACTCGAGAAGAGCAGGCGCGAATTGCACTCGCAAGAGAAATTTAAGATCTGAAAAAGCATACACAGCAGCCTCTGGTGGATTTGCAAAAACTGCAAAAAACGTAGCTCCTGGGACGTATTTGGCACTCTCCAGAAATGTATATAGCGGTACGTTTTCAGAATGACCCTGGGTTGGTATATTTTATTAGAATTCTGGTTTTGCTCATTTCAATATTTAATGAAAGTTTATTATTCACATGCCTTCTGTGTTCGGATTTTAAAACAAATGCGGTTCTACATTGCTAACTGTATCTCATGTAATTAAAAAAAATAGTCAGTGAATAAATAAAATAACTGATTAACACAAAAATAACTTCAGGAATTGTTTTGGAAATGAAGTATGGATTCCAGATATGCAGTAAGCAGAGAAATTAATTCCTGACATTTTCTTGACAAAACGATGTTGTTTGGAATTAGGGAAATCAAGAAATAGGTGTAATTTGTGAAGGGAAACAGCCTGTACAGTTTAAAATAAAAAAAATTATTTAAAGCTATATATCTGCTTGTATTTATTAGCATAAAAAGAATTTAAAGAACATTATTTTGATACATGCTTGACACATGTCACGTTTTTGAAAGAGATAGCGAGAGAGCGATTGTTTGTGATACTGACCACAATTATACTCCTTTGCAGATTTTCAAAGGCTGACCACATAAAAAGATGTCGCTCTTTGCTGCAAAAAATGGTCGAGCGTCGCTTCAGCAGTTCTCAATCTAAATTGAGCGGTTGCTTCAGGTTTACAGTAAGTGACACGTTTCATCGTTTGCTCTCTTCATTACCTTAAACTGCACGGCCACACACCTCTGTGGTCAAGACACGATACATCAAAATAACCTATCTGAAACACACACACACACTTCAGAGTCTGAGATAATATTCAGTAAGGCCTTTATTGCAAATTATCTACAGTACTGAGAAATTGCAAAACTTTGGGAAATTCATTTCCAATGTTTTCAAAATGTGTGTCTTATATTAATTCCCGTCTGAGTCTGTGGGTTTAATCTGCCCTTATAACATTTGGTATTTGGCTTATTATGTTTATTTTGTTCATAATGGACTAATGCACAATAAATCGTTGTGGTTTTGTCAAGCTGGAAAAAGAAAACATATCGCCCCCTACTGGAACGTTTTGTTACTGATTGCTGTCAACCTCCTAACAGAAAAGCAGAACCGTCACTATTGCTGTCAGTAAAGGTATAGTTCACCCAAAAATGGGAAAATTCTATTATCATTTACTCACCCGTAAACCTGCTGTTTTTCAACATTCTTCAGAAAATATTGTTTAGTGTTCAACAGAAAAAAACACCTCAAACGTGAGTAAATGATGACAGAATTTTCATTTTTGGATGCTTCAATATTGTTTGGCTTGTTTTAAATAGGCCTATAGGGTCTACGGTATATTGTAAAACAGCTTTGTACTTCTGAAATTCTGAGAATTTAGCTTGCATAATATTATAGTACCAATGGCACTGAGGTAATAAATATAGTAGGGGAAATATAAACAGTAAAAATGACTAAAGTTGACATCAAATATTGCAGTGGTGTGTATCCAAGCGATATGACTTTTTGAGCATGAAAACTTGTTTTGTCTATTGGGAATTAGTTGGATCACTATGGTTTGCTATTGGTGGATGTCATGTGAATGACAAGTTATTGCCCCGCCCTCAGGGCAAATTGAAAGCATGCATTGCTTGTGAATATAAAAAGGATATAAAAAGTAATCGGAAATGTTATTGCATGAAATAGCTATTGGAAGTTATTGTTCATTTGATCCAACCATCCCAACAAGTTCGACCACAAAGCTTTTCAGTGGTATTTTTTGTGTGCTATTGCTAATAGTTTATTTGTTCATCTTAAGTCTTTAGCTGTCTTTATCAATCAATTAGACTAAAAACTATTTTAGCTGTTCTTTATTTATTTATTTAAATTATTTTTTTTTTTTTTAATTATTTTATTATCAACTACACTGGCTGTCAACACTCTCTCAAAACAGTAGTTTTATCATTGTCCATTTTTAATACTTTTTGCCTTCAGAAACATACCTGTTTACATCTAAACAAATTTAAGATAAATACTGTAACTTAAATCTCATTTGTGTTTTTCAGATGCTGTGAAATCTAATAACCTCATCATCTGCACTGTAAAAAGGGATTTGTTAAGTTTACTTAATTGAATTGTGCGAACTCATTGCCTTAATTAAATTAAGTAATCTTATGTGACTTAACTGAATGGAATCAGGTCATATTTACTAAAGTGGTAAAAGTAATTATTACTTATGTTGAGCCACCTTTACTTAGGTCATTTAAGTATAGTTAACTTAATTGAAACTGTGATCCAAAGCTAGTAAAGTTTACTTAAACTATAGTGTATGATTATGTATTAATAATTACTAATTGCATATTGATATTTTACTTTCAAAAACATGGTAAACTAATAAAAACCACAGGTGTCTTTTCATAATTCTAAACATTTATTTTTAAAATATTAAATAGCAGAAACAGTGGAGACAATCAGTATTTAAAGGGATAGTTCACCCACATTTTTCAATTCTGTCATCATTTATTCTCTCTTCACTTGTTCAAAACCTTTTTCCTCTGTTGAACACAAAAAAAAAGATATTTTGAAGAATGCTGGTAGCTGCACTCATTGACTTCCATAGTAACTTTTTTCTTCTATGGTCAATAGTTGCCTGCAACCAGCATTCAACAGAGAAAAGAAACTCAAAGATTTAAAACTGCATAAAGGAGAGTAAATGATGAAATAATTTTCATTTTTGGTGGATTATCCCGCATGTTTCTTTGCATGAAAACTTAAAAGTCCTGCATAAAAGTACATTAACATATTTTAGTCGTAATAATGTTTTCAGAATAAAGTATTGGAATACTTCAAACCTTAGTTGTACATAAGTCAACACAGATTTAAGTCGGATGACCTCAACTGGCTAACCTGTATTGCATATCTCTGCATTTATAACATTATTCAATGATCACTCTGGCAGATCAGTCAGATCATACCATCTGATATTCAGCAATATAGCATTAGGATACAGTGACTCATTTAAAATCAAATCAAATCAAATCAAATCACTTTTATTGTCACATCATCAGCAGCACGTGTGCTATGATGAGTGAAAGGCTTAGGTGCTGGCTCCAGACAGTACAAAATACAGATAGTGCAAATACAAAGACAGTGCAAAATGCAGACAGTGCAAAATACAGACAGTCTAAATGCATGTCCAAAAATAACAATAACAAAACATACAAATGATAACTAAAATGTTTACAAATATTAAAATAAAACTAAATTTAAAAATACATTCAAAAAGTATAACTGAACTAACATGTTTTCCTTACTGGCTATGACATCTGAACCAATTCTACTTCCTAAAACATGTCATCACAGTGGCAGTGGTCACATGATCTGCTGGTCAATCTCAGGCTTTTTAGCCTAGATTCTGGGTTCGAAAAAAGCATGCTGTAAAGTAATCTTTACTACTCACGTTCACAGTCATAATGTTTATATCCATGCATAATCACAGATGATTTATCTTTGGTAAATTGCTCAAATAATGGTGTCAGCAAATTTACAGGTGCTTTTGTAAAATATTCGATTTTATGTGTGGCGATGATCAATAAGGGATCATATTGAGATTCGAGTAGTGGATTGGACAGGCAGAAAGTTCTGGTGCACAAGTTTAGAAATGATACTTTCTCTACATTATGTACTTCATGCCACTAACCATATGACATTTAAAATTAAATAATTTTTTATATTATTAGATTTGAAAATGTACTGGGAATTTTGAGAATATAATTGGCTAATGGTGAAATTGGTATAAATAGTTTCATTAGGAATTTATAAAATTAATAAATAGGTTGGTTTCAAATTTAACATTCTTCAAAAGTATCACTTAGTCATATATTATTTCAGATCATATACATTTTTACTTACTAATTTAGCTTTTGTCTGAGTTTTGGTTGCGCTTATGATATTTATAAAGTTTGGGAACCTGAATAAGCTTACTTGATTGACAGCTAAATGCAGTTTGACCCGGATCTTTTGCAAGTTGTCTAAACAAACTAGTACTCACACACATGATGTTAACTTTACTAGGCATATTTGAGTAATTGGACTGAGCACAAGTAAGAATTACTATTACTGCATCACTAAGTTATACAAAAAAACAACAACATAGTTCTACTTAGTTATACATCACTAAGTAAAGTTAAGAAAAAATCAAGTTAACTCGATTGTTAGATTTAATTGCATGTACTGTATTTGCAAGAAAAAAAAAGAAAGTAACCATTTTTTATCATTCAAAACATCATGCACCTATAGTTTTCTGATAATCTGCAGATCATCTTCTTGCATAAACAACACGTGTCTCAACATCCTTGGAAGCAAAATGTACAGGTGTGAAGCTCAAGTTTGAATCTTTATTCTGTAAAATAAATAAATAATTAAAATACATCAAATACAAAAAGTATTTAAAAAATTAAAGTATTTAATTTAAACATTATTAAATAAAATATTTAACATTAAAAATAAAATCTAAATACCCTTTGCAACTGATGTAACTCTTCATTGTGATCATGAGATGCAGCATCTAAGTAAAAAAAAAAAGAAAAAGCCATCAATACCATTTTTAAATGAACTAATAAAGCTGTATGGTGTATTTTAGTATGTATTTAAAGTGGTTCACACTTTATGCTTACTTGATTTCTTCAACGTTATTAAGACAACAATAGCAAAAACAGTAGAAAGCAAAATTAAGCAGCTCAAGATCAGTGTCAGTGCGCAAAAGAAAAAGGATGTGGCCGTCTCTTCAGTTATTCCTGTTAAAAGTATTCACATAATCAAAAAACTAAAAGACAGAAAGAAACAGACAAAGAGAATAAAATTTCTCTTCCTTTTAGCGAGAAAATGCAAAGAACATTTTTTTTGTGCGTTTTTTATGTGTTTGTGTGACATATACGATGATCTGTATCTTCTTCTTTGAACAGATTTGTCACTTTGAAGATTAAAAACACATATAAATAATTTATAATAATTTTAAATTAACAGCACATAATAATATTGGAATAAATAAAAGATGCTAACAGATCAAATGAAGATTTAAATGTTACCATTTACTACCACTAACTGTGTTTGGTTGTGAAACGTCATGTGGTTTCCAGTAAAACTTCCACAGTAAAACGTTCCAGAGTCAGAAACATCCACACTGATAATCGTCAGTGTAGAAAATGTTTTATTCACTGACATCTCTATATGATTCTTCTGAAATCCATTCAAATATATGGAGTCAGCAGGATTTGGACCCACATATTGAGTAACAATACAGACTGGCAGAGAATCATCTGTGTGCTTGAACCAGGCCATATAACTGGGCTCTTTTAGCATGTTTGAACACAGAAGAGAAACATTAGTCCCGCTGTCCACCGTTTCCATGAAAGTTGAAGAGGCATTTTTTACAAAGATGACGCCTAAAAAAAGCACAGAATGTTATAAAAAATACTACAAGATGTTTATTGAGAATTAAAATGAGCTGCATCTGAAACACGGTGTTATATCATGTAAATATATTCTGTATATGATATATGATGATATACAGTATATTCCTTATGTGATGTGTAGTAGCGGCCCAATAGTGATGTCTGCAGGGTACATTTGATATGCGATTAATGACCCTATAAGTTTAATAAGATATTTGACTGACAGAATTATTTGATGAAAACGAAAAGCAAACGGAATACGGATTTATATAGTACTATGCCACAAGTAATGCACTGGAAAAAAGTCACAGGAAGTGAAGTATAATCAGTTATAAGTAGTTTTATTTTACCCTGGTATATTGCATTTCTCAATATGCACATTTATTTGCAATTGAAACCACAGATACGCAATATGCTTAAAGGTATATAGTTCACCCAAAAAATGAAAACTGCCTTGTGATTTATTCTCCCTCTTGTGGTTTTAAACCTTTATGAGTTTCTTTCTTCTGTTGAACACAAAATAAGATGCTTTGAAGAATGTTGGTTGCTGGCACCCATCGACTTCCAGTTTAGGGAAAAAATACTATGGAAGTCAATCGGTCCAAGTACCAGCATTCTTCAAAATATTTTATTTTGTGTTCAACAGAAGAAAGAAACCCAAACAAGTGAAGTGTGAGTAAATGATGGCAGAATTGTAATTGTTGGGTGAACTATCCCTTTTAAAACATCAATATTACATTAATATGCCTGTGTAAATGCAACATTACATTAATATGCCTTTAGAAATGCAAATATAATTTTTGGCTGCTATAGCTCAAAAGAAGATACCATGAACAAAGCTGGTGTCGTATTTTCTTTTTTTTTAAAATTGTGATACATTTCTCCAAATTTAACTTAAAAAATACCTTTTTGAGCTCCACAAAAAAAAAGAACATTCAAGAGGTTAAATGGTCATCTAAAAATGTAGAATATAAAAATATATATAAATGATTATATACTGTACATTTATGGATAAAGCTATTGCTATAAAAACTGTGAAGCAAATACTAAAATTCCTAAAGCATGTATTTTGAAGATTTCAGATTTTGCACTTTTTGGTAATAAAATTCAATTATTAAGAAAGGTATAATGATCTCTGAATAATTAAGTACATAAATATAATAAGTATAATATATGCTTTTGTTAGTATTGCATATAGTAGCCATATTGTTTTATATTACTGTATTTAAATGTACGGAACCGATGATCCTTCTGTTTCAATTTCCAAAATCTAAAGATGAATATTGTAAAAGTGTATTTACCCATTACAAAGAGCATCAAAGGATGTAGTCCAGACAAATTCATGTTTACGTTCCAGTCGAATCAACTCAACTGAGAACAAACAATTGAGCTTTATTTATGAGAAGGGGGTGTGGCTTTTACATTACATGCTCATCTGTATTAAAGCATGATGCAATCTCCACTGTATAAATCACCTTTAAACAAAGTCTAGGGGGTTGTCTACAATTAGTTACAATTTTAGAAAATAATACAAATAAAATTAAACATTTTAAATTCTCAATTTTTAAAGATAGTCTGTATTTTGTTTGTTTATTTGTTTGCAAAGAGTTGCGTTTTACCCTATTTATATACTATAGTAAGTCTAAAAAATATTTAAATCGTGTTTTTTACACTCAAAAAGTTACATTTGATGTTTATTCAAACTACTTATTTAAAATGAGCTGAAATAACACAATTATTGAGTTCTTTTTTGCGACAACTTAATTGTTTTATGTTCAATCCATATAAATTTGTAAAAACTAATAAATTAACTTAATTCCTTCATGTTGTCCCAACTGAAATCGTTTGTGTGGAACCCAGCATTTTCTTACAGTGTACACGTAGAACAAATTAAGAAGTTCAGATATAAGCTAGTTTATTGTTGTTCAGTATATTTTAATATCTCACTTTTGTACACATCCCATTGTAAAAATCTAATAGCATTGCTGCTATTATATTACCAATCAATTAATTGAAATAAACGCCAGCCAATAGGTGGAGACATTTCTGTCATAGTTTCATTTTTAAGAAATGTGTTCTGCTGTCAGAGCTGGCTAGATACTAGGCCTGTGTTGCATTTCATAGCATAGATTTGCAAGATAAAGCACATGATTAAATGATGTTTATTCAACATTGAGAAATCCACAATATAGAGTGAATACATATAACTGAAATATATTAATGGCTGAATAATAAGAAAAAATGTATAGTTATCGTGTCATTAAGGTTGCATGCATGTAACTAATTATTCTCATTAGATTTTTTAGAGATATGTTAGCACAGTGATTGCAGGCCATCCACACCACAGACCACAATGATCTTGCTAGAACTAAAGCAGCCTTTCATCAAATTAAATGGCAGGGGTTGGAAACAAAGTATCACTTCCTGTAGGGACTGACAGGAAGTAGCAGTTCAGAGCAGAATGAGGTCTGGTGAGGTGAGCGAACAAACAAACAGATACATGACAGTCCAGTCCAGTTATTGTCCAGTTAATGTTTCAAATAGCTGTTTAATTGTATTATATACCACTTTTTTTTTTTAAGTGATATATGTTACATGTGGTTAGGTCTGTTATTGATAGTTTTACACTATCAGACAATTGCTACACTAGAGAAAAACAATTAGTTACTTTACTTTAAAAAAGTGATTAAACTCAGAAATGTTAAGTTGACTCAATTTTGATAATTATGCACATAGTTCATTTATTTAATAATTGTAAGGCAACAGGTTTACTCACATTTTTAAGTACTAAGTAACTGATTGCTTTTAAATTTGAGTAGTTGTTTTTGTCACACAAAAAAGTCCCTATGTCCCAGCTTATTTTTATTATGTTTTACTAAAATCTGTGAGGAGTATCAAGCAGTACAATTCCTTCAACATTTATTAAAAAATACCAAAAAATGACTGCACTTTTATCAATAATGTTATCGATATCTGTGTATCATTAGGTGAAACCAAATGCATATGAATGTAAAAATTAAACTATACAATATCTTAAAGTTCTTTTAATTATTTTATTTTCATTTCACATTACATTTGAATGTACATTTTAACAAATTAATATTTTAACATACACAAATTCTTGTATCTTAAACTTTTTATCCTTTATCTTATCTTATGTTTGATTTATAAAAATCAAAATAGGTGTATATTAATATAAGTGTATTATTAATATAAGAAAGTTTCACTTAAACAGCATTTTTGTAATTATTTTATTATTATAGATTATTGGTGTCAATTACTATTATATTAAATAATAATTGACAATAATAATATATAATAATAATAATAATACATATAAAATAATTATCAAATGCTGTTTAAGACAGTTACAGTATAGTGTGTGTGTGTGTGTGTGTGTGTGTGTGTGTGTTTTATCTAATGCCGGTAGAAGCTGTAGCATTAAACTTTACACACTTGTGGTTTTAGACTATGAGCTCAGGCCACTTGCAGTCATCCAGTAAGAATATGAAGCTTCTGTGGTTGAAAGTTTCCACTGAAGCGCTTCTGATTAAAGTGTGATAGCAGCACACTCAACTGCAGCGCTGTGCCGTTTGACCTCATGCATTAGTCTGGTGGCATGAGATAAAAGGCCCACAATGTAGTGTAACAAATACACAATATGTAATTGTGTTGTTTTTTTTCAATGTCACAAATTAAGGCATAGGTAATTCATATAATCAAAATATAATGTGTAAAAGTGTCATAAGTATGATTTCAGCACCATGGACAGAGACACATTAAACTAATTAGGGTTTCTTTTTTATCATACAAAAAAATGAGATTTAAGATTTCTTTAATTCTGCAAATCAAAATTTAAATCAAAGATGTTTTTATTTTTTATTTATTATGAATATTTTATCTATACCTCATAGTGTACTACAGTGATTCAAAATTTTGTCTCATTCTTTCACCAGTATGGATAATTTGATGACATCACTCTGCACTTCTGGTTATTTTTGGTGGACCTGTAATATAAACAAATTGTTTCTGGCTATTTTTAAAAGGTGGGAGGGGCTGCTCAATAAGCCCCGCCCAATTACCCTCCCTTCTTATTTTGAATTATAATGCTGTTTTCTCACCAGAGATGAGCCTTGAGTTGGTGTTAAACACTGACACTGTAATCAGGTGAGTTAGTTATCATAAACACTCATACAAATATTATTTTGCATGTTCAGCCAACAGATTTGTGTAGTTTGCTTTGGATTGTTTGTTGCATGGTGTGCGTGAGCCTCCAGGACATCCAGTTAGTAATCAGTTGTTGATTCATCTGAGTAATCTTATTTACCACATGGGGAATTTGGCCTTTGCTTTGATGATACTTGTGTGACTCACATGTTAAAATGGTTAGTTGGGCATTTTCCAGCATGTGCTATAGACTACACTAGTGCTCACACTTTTTCAGCAGCACTTAATTTTCCCTATAGGAATTATTCCATAGGGATTCTTTTGTTAATTCTCAAAGTAAGGGGTTATTATAAGCCATGATCTCAACTAACCAAATATGCAGTGTGTGTGTGTGTGTGCGTGCGTGCGTGCGTGTGTGTGTGCGTGTGAATCTATATAGAGAACAGGTGTGGATGACTACATAAACAAGATATTTAAAGCATAGAAAAAATGTATACACTTTAGACTTAGGCCCCATCATCGCATTTGCACTAGCGTGATATTGCTTAACTCAAATATAAGACAAATGCATTCTTTTTTGTTGTTGTTGTTCTACATTATGCACATCACTGTTCAACTGTATAAAATGTAAGATACAAAAATTCAATCTATTGTAGAAAAAACATTAATTAATTATTATTATTATTATTAATTATTAATTATTATTATTATTAATTAAACAAAAAGGTTTTTAAAAATGTTGAAATAATGTGAACAAATGGATTCAACAAAATAATAACGACCTCTGAGCTCACAATAGTTATCAAAACATCTGTTTATCTGTTTTTCTACAAAAATGTATGTTTTTCCTGAACCTGACTGTTCCACTCCATATAAAATATAATTACTCTCTGAACTGTGCAGCTCAATAATATATTTATTTTTTAAGGTCAGTGTTTTCAATGTTAATGTCAATTTTATTTATATAGCACTATTAAACACAACTAAAGGTTGACCACTGTGCTGCACAATACAAATCACAAAAAGATAGAAATATAAAATTATAGCTAAAAGAGGGCGTTGCTTACACCACATGATTATGTACAAGCAATACATCAACAGTGTCTACAAATGGAGGTTGTTAACAGCATCACTTCCTGTAGAGCAGCGACAGAGAGAAACTGCTCAGTACAGAGTGAGAAGAGCTGCTGTGAACTTCAGCGGACCACCGCTAACTTTCACCTGTGTAGGCTATTATACTGTTATAACCAACTCTTTCAAAATATATATTAAAAATACTAGTAAAATACATAATTTAAAATAAAACATTTGGAAATCAGAATAAAATAAGAAAAAAATAGATTAGTTGTTGTTTTCCAAAAGAAAACATTGATTAAAAATGTTATTTCAGATTCTTCATTTCACTTTTTCAGTTATAATTAACACATTCAATAAAAAACTGTTAAATCAAATCAAAGATTTATTGTTAAAATATATACATGAAAGCCTCTGTGAGATATTTGTTTGCAGCTGGATGTGCACCTTTATGCACGCATTGCTTGCGCACATTGTGGTTTGATGATTTTCCAACCACGGCACTGACCTCTTGCTTCTGTTTTGAATCCTTGAAGCCCCTCTCAAAACCACAACAACATCCTTCTCAACAGACAAACACTGAAGCAGAAACATCAAACCACTGCCCAGTTTACTGCCGACTAATTTACTTTGTGTTGATTTATTTTTTTATTTTTTTTTGCTGTTAAAAATTAATAGACTGATCCACTTTTCTGTATTGATTTGCATGTTTAATCATAGATGTGTTGTTTTAGTAAGAGCATATTTCAACATAGGCTCATTCTGAAAACGTAGCCCTATATACATTTCTGGAGATCGCGAATTATGTAGCCAGAAGTATGTATGGCTGCATTTCGTCTTTAAAAGGAATGCTACGGGGCGGTATGACACCGTTCCTTTTCACGCTTACCAGCTAACCGCTTACCTCCGTATGGACGGCTTTCCCACTGTTACCAGTTTGTCCAGTTA
>CAIGQV010015100.1:1935-14191 GCA_903798115.1 Danio jaintianensis
GAGAGAGAGAGAGAGAGAGAGAGAGAGAGAGAGAGAGAGAGAGAGGTCTGTGTTTTCTCTTGGTTTTTTCAGACAACCGTGAAGCTGGAAGAAGGTGCTTGTGCCAGTGGAACTCGTGACATGTCTGATTAATCACATAGAAAGATACTGCTAGACCAACACACACACACAAACACACACATCCATCAAAAACAGCCCCATAATCCTTCAGATTTAGCCATTCCTCTTCTCCAGAAATAAACAGTGAAACAAACAGGAAGTAACAGGACAATCAAACCAACCGTGTTATAAAAGGGCACAAAACACAAACAGAATACAAACCACACAATCAGCTGGAGCATCTCTGCTGATGTATCAGGACGTCTGGATTCACTCTTGTGGAGCAGAACAATGTTAACTCAAACAAAAATGACACTTTGCCTTTCCACGAAACATACAAATTTGGCTCTGTTCAATCTTGACAAAAATTGCACAGCAATCCATCCAGTTTGCATCTGATCAAGAGTTAAATTTGAATGTTAGATACGTCTGAGATGACTCACATATTGTCAAACTTAACCATTCAATCATCGAGCCCCCTCTGGGCGACGTAGGACCAGCAGGAAACTCAGAATGCCCAGCGGGTCAACAGATGAACTCAGAAGAGCCCATCGGGGAAATGTGTGATGGAAAGGCGGCATCAAGTATTTCTGCATCTCCCAGCATTTGGGTCCTTTGTCCAGACCATAACACATATGCAAACTTTCAAACTATGGCTTGTGCTTTTTTTTAATAACTAAAGCCCTTAACAATATATTAATTATTAATTTATTTTTCTAATTCACTTTGGTGCATTTCTAAGATGCAGAACAACTGCACATCATAAAAGCAGTTTCGTGTTGTTTTGAACAAGCTGCGTTTGCTCTAGGAATTGATCTACCTGTCATAAACTGTCAATCATTTTATCTAAACAATTCTCAGTTGATGTCAATTTGCCATGAATTGTGCAGGTGAATCTTGACTTTCACTACAGTCCTGAAGAGAATGTAGATCAACTATTGATAAACTAGTTGTGATGTACTAGATGAGAATCAGTGGCCCGAGAGACTGCACTTCAATTCCTCATGTGTTTCCTGTGTTTGCCTTTCATTTATTTTTGCCTTTGTACCCACATTTCGTTTTATTTTTGTATTGTAATATGCTTTTTTTTCCAGACCACTATTATCTAAAAGTGTACCTTTGAATCATAAAGTCTCTTTCAATCAAGATCCCACATTCAGTAATATGTGGATATATGGCATACATACTCTAAGTGCAGCCTTCTGTCATCCAAACTTTTGAAATAATTTACACTGTTCACTGTTATACTGATAAAATGCTTGAACTTTTTGACTACCTTGTTTGTGAATGATGACACAAGATTGATGGATGGATGGATTAGCATAATGGAGACAGCTTATTAGTCACGTGAGTGTAATGATCACTGTGTCAGCAAATACTTTTTTTACCCTTTTTTTGCACCACCTCAAGCAAGTATACTTTCTTTTGCCAATTAAGGGACTTTTATTAGAAATTTTCCATTTCCATCACTCATTTCTCATGCAATACTCTAAAATGTGCATTAAAACAGGATGATGGAAACTCTACTACGGACACACAGATAGACATTTTGCTCACACAAACGAACAGCAAACTCTCCACCTTGCACAGGTTCTGCAGAAATGGACTTTAAACTGAACAGCTTCCCTCAGGGCTGAGTGGGTGAGAGTCTCTTCAGGGAAGTGGGTTAATCGTCAGTTTGATTACATCATTAAGAGATGTTTTCCAGTGGCATACAGGAGAGCATGTTGAGGTAGTCAAGCAGAAACAGACAGATTGCTTCAAGTCTCGTGGTACAAGCACCTATGTTATTACGCCAAATACACTCGGAGCGAGAAATATGAGGAGAATTCATCAATTCTTAATGATTTAAGGGAATTGTAAGGCATTTATAAAATCTCATATAGAAAGAAATACATTTTAGACCTGCTAACTCGATACTTGGTGCTGCTGATTAGAGTAACTGCTTGATTGCTACTGCAACCCGGTGCGGGAGAGATTTTCCTGAGAGCCAAAGAGGGAATTCAGACCATTTTATCTGGAAGTCATATCTATTACAGTCCAGCACCTGCACAAACATCTGCCACACAAGCATTTGTTCTCTGATGAGGACATGCATTTCATGTAAGCTTATTTTTGTTATAATCTTCTTAAAATCTTAATCTTTGTTAATTCTTAAAGTCACATATAACTTTAAATCATGCATTCTAAGTGTGATTTTAGAGAAAATCTCTTAAATAAGCTAAATTCTTCATTAGAGAAACATGTTTACTGCTACATACTGTAACTTTAAAAACTAAACAAACAACAAGTTATATGCGGAGGCAAATTGTTTTGGTAATTATGCAAGTCAAGTGTTCTGTGAGGATGAATCCAATGACAAGATGGTACTGTTGTCTTGACTTGAATCAGTTGAAGTTGGCAATGCTTGCACTATATATTGTGTCTGCAATTCATATCAGATAATACTGCAAACAATACAGTAACTTGGCAAGAATATTCAAAAGTCAAACAGACTAACTGGTAACACTTTTACCAATATAGCCTAATTCTTAAACCGTGTCAATGGACAGCAAATGTGATGCTTACTCTATTCAAACTAGTATGTTGATACGTGTCTAAGTATGGGTAATTTCACTTTCTCATTATGCTTGCAAACCACTTTTAATTCAGGATTTCGGTGGTTTCAAGCTTCTTCAGCTGGATTTCTTCTGCCTACTTTTCTTTATTTACAGATAAGATGCAAACACAAATAAAAATTTCCCTGAAAATTCCTCCTGATAGCTTTATTGTAAGAAAACACATGGTTTGGAAGATACAGTAGCTTTTTCATATACTCACTAGTTTACATTTTGCTATTTTAAACAAAACCTAATGTAGCTTTAAGTGAAATATTTTACTTACTGTACTTTTTTTTACTCGTGTTTTCTAATCAGTGTTTATACTGTATGTCAATAAAGCCAATAATATAAATAGATTGTGTCTCTTCAGAAGACTTGGATTAAACAACTTGATTCATATGGATATATTTTAAAATCTTTATATGGACACAAAAAAAAACTATCAGATTTTTTTCATTAAAAATATGTTCATTTTAGTGAAAGTGTTATGGGTTTGAAACAACAGGAGAGTGAAAAAATATAAAAAAAACTCTTAAGGGCTAACAAAACATGACTTATAGTCGTGACTATGAAGTGATTTATGGTGTGGTCATGGCTTATTGATCATATCATTTATATCAGCTTATAAGTATCAGAAAGACTTTTTAAATATATATCACAACATCCCTACAAAATCGAATACCCAATAAGGCAAGGAAGCCCTCAGTCTGACCACATGCTTTCCCTGTAATGAGGGAGCAGGTTGCAGGACATGCTGGGCCACTGCTGTTGCAGTCTGCTTCCGTCCAACCACATCCACTAATTAAAACCCTTGGCTTACGGGCATCAGTCCACTAAATACAGGGCACTCTGATGAATGACACCTTTGGAAGACACTATACTGACGTCTGGCAGTAAGCGTGAGGATGAAGCGAGCAACAGTGAAGGCTGACTCATGTATGCGTCAGCATTGTGGAGATGAAAGCCCAAACGATCCCCCTTGATTTACCTGGCACTGCATTAAAGCAAAGGACAGAAGGTGAACCATTAAACGGACTGTCAAAATCATCTTTCATTTGGAGCAACGGAGAAAATCCCGTCTGATATCTTTGGAGACAACAAGCAAAGGGAGGAAGAAATCGGAAAACAGCAGGGAATCAATCCAGCGCTTTTGGTTAATTTAATAAATAAAATAACTTAAAACGAAGTGGGCACAATTAAACTAAAATCCAAACATGCGGTGGCTTACTCTGCATGGGCGACTAGTAGCAAATACTGCACTAAACGTGCACTGCTGTGCTGTGACCAAAGCTTTAATCGCACTAAAAATGGGGCAAAAGGGAAAGTAGTCTTGCTCAGGCAGAAATCTCTGTGGGGTTTGTGCCTAACGGTGCTTAAAGAGCCCATCGGGTTACAATTGGCCTGAGCCCAATACAATTAATACTGCTAAGGACAGAAAAAAAAATCAATCAGCAAAATTTTGGCACATGCTCAGAATTGGGTTTACAGGATGCCAGAGCAGATCTCGAGCGACTCACAGCCTGAAAACAACAGTACCAAACTCAACAATGCTGGAACCGACATGCCTCGTCGCACTGCTGGATGTTGCAGGGCAATTTCACAATAATCAGCTCTTTTCTGCAGACTTAAAGGGACAGTTCGCTCCAAATGAAAATGTCATCTGTCATTTTTTTTTACTCACACTGATGCCTCTTGTTATTATTCCCAGACAATATCATGTCATGGGCCATTCAGATTTGTGACATGTTGGTTTAGAACCAATCAGTGTTTTTAATGAGGAATTTAAATGAGTGTTCAATCATGTTTTTTTTTTCACATTTTCATTTACTGACATCTCTTCCTTGTGAAGTGTATGATTTTACTAAAGCAAAGCAAAATGAGAATTTACTGACCAACAGAGGCTGAATGAAAAGTGGCACCTAGTTGTATAAGAAAAGAATTTAATAGTGTGAAAAAAGTCTCATAACCCTCCATGATCAAAAGTAAGTAATGTTGAAATTTAAAAATGTCAATTTCATGTATTTTGGTTTTAGATAATAAATGGCTTATGAGTGGCTATCCTAACCAATACTTACACTCGGATACTGCAAATTTACTCATAGTTAACAAAATGTCTAAAGCATAGGTCACCACACTCGGTCCCTAATCAAACACAGCTGAATAACCTAATCAAGGTCTTACTAGTGCTGTATCAAAAATGGCCCCTATACCCTCATTCGCTATTACCTACATTCTCCACTAATACAGTCCACTTAAAAGATGAATGAAAACGAGTGAGTGAATTGGAGCACTGAGCGCACAGGGTGAGTGCACTCGTTATTGCTTTTCATTGTGGGATTGATTGAGTGCACTTCAGTATGTCCACTATGTTTTTGGACACCGCTACAAATGGCTGCTTCCTTAAATAGTGCACTACTTAAAGGTATAGGAGCGAATTTGTATATGTATTCTTGAAACCTTTGTCTAAAGGGTATCATCAACAGGTAACAAAATACCATGAAGTGTGACCAAACAAATATTTATTTAAATACATAAATCTAATAATATAGACTTATTATAGCAAGTAGATAAAAATGCATTATAATAATAATGTAACATAATAACAAATAAATATTTTCTAAATAATATTTTACAGATTTTTTATATAATTTATATTTTTATCTAAACTCCTAATATAACATATAACAAGTGGATACTTAATGTTAAGTCAAAATCATTACTACCAACACAGGCACAGTGCGACCATTGATTTTCAGTTGTCATGTGAAGCGTCATTCTGTTTTATTCACGACACATGAAAGGGAGAAAATCAGCTTTTAAACAACGCAAGGGTGATCAATTCTCCATTTCAGCCTGCACAAAGCCATTTACAGGTTATTTTTTGTCACTCCGCTCTAATAATAAAGCTTGATGATGATTACAGCCCTGTTTTTAGAACGGTGGTGGAATGTTAGTATTTTCTGAACCCAGATCAAAACGATACATAATTTCATTTCTCCTTATGGCACCCTCAGCACTACCCCATGTCCCCCTGGTGACTATTTAGTTTTTGTGAAGCTCACCAATTACAGCCCTTTCTAAATATAGGATGCTTGCAATGGAGACATAAGGGTCCTTCCTACCACAACCACAGCTGTGTGCATGTGTTTGTGTGTACAGTCTGTGTTTGTGTGCGTGTGTGTGAGTAAGTGTGTCAGTATCTTGTAGGACCAAATGTCCCCATGAGGAAAACAGCTCATAAAACACATTGAATTAAGTATTTTAAAAATGTAAAAATGTAGTGTTTAAGGCTAGGGGGATAGAATATACAGTTTGTACAGTATAAAAATCATTACATCTATGGGAAGTGCCCATAAAGACAGCTGTACAGGTGCGTGTGCATGTGCTTGGATGTGTATGTCTGTGTGGGGGTGTGTTCATGTGTTGGCTTTCTCACATTAGCTCACATTACTGAGTATCTAAATATCATATTTAATGCTGTATGCGATATATACCGTGTGAGAAGCCTGGGTGTGTGTTTATCTGTGAGTAATATGGCACTCTGAGGGAAAGATTCACCACCCACTCAGTGTCTCAATCAGTGAGGCAGGGGAAATAAGTACATGAAATATACATTAGAGTTTAACTATAGCTTCACAGAAGCTGCAATGCAGGGAGAGAGGAGCAAAATATTGATCTGAAGGAGCTCCAGATAACCATGTGTGAGACGGGACTCATTTTCAAGATGTTTACTCGGTGGGCCATGATGATTCCAGTTAGCAGGTACAGTATTACCAAGCACTCATAAGTGCATGGTTAAAACACACACTTCTTTTAGTAATAAAGCACTGCAGAATATCTTAACATGTGAAGCTTTGGAAACATGAATCAAAGATGAGGGACAGACATGTTTCAAATGAGTCACATGTTAGCTTACATATGCTTTAGATAACACTCCTACAGACTGCCCACAGACTACCACGATCTGAACGCCTTTAAGCAACTCACATATCTATGTAATAATGTACATAGTCTGCATTATAGTCTTCAGAAATACACATTTGCATATGCCTACTACTGTACAGTAACATATACAGGTCAGATCCAAACATTGGTCTGAATATGTGTGCAAACAAAATGTATGAACAGAAATGTGTCAGTATACGTATTATGTTGATCAGTGTGCCAAGATGCACATGGATGGTTTGTTGGTGCATCATTATTAAAGGCTCATGTGTGCTTAATGTATGCTTCTTGTACTTCTCTATAATAGTTTTTATCAGATTAAAGTCTTTAACTGTCAACATGTCACTGGTTTGAGACACCGGTTTGCTTTATCCAGCCCGAAAACATAGTGTGTGTATCATCTGTAAAGCAGTGAGATGTTTTGACAGTCCTTTCTGTCTGTATTTCACACTATAAACAACCACTGAAAATGACAGAGCTTATGTTTTAAAGTGAAACAAACACAGCAATAAATAATTCACTAAAAACTAGTCACAATGTTTTCTCTGCCACGTGATTTAATCCGCTTTGTTATGTAACTATATTCAATTCAATTCATGTTTATTTATATAGCGCTTTTCACAATATAGATTGTGTCAAAGCAGCTTAACATAGTTCTAGTTAAGTCCAGATTTCAGAGTTGAAGTTCAGTTTAGTTTGGTTCAGTGTGGTTCAAATTTCACTGCTAAAAGTTCAAACACTGTAGAGCAAATCCACCGAAGCACAGCTCCACAAGTCCCGATCCAAGCAAGCCAGCGGCGACAGTGGCGAGGAAAAAAAACTTCACCAATTGACGAAGTGAAGGGAAAAAAAAACCTTGAGAGAAACTAGGCTCTGTTGGACACGACCATTATTCTTCTGGCCAAACTTCCTGTGTGGAGCTGCAGTCTAGGTGCCGGAGGCTGGAGAAGCTGGACGTCCATCGTGGAGAATTCCTGACATATTGTTTTTAAATGCATAAGTTTGCTGAATCATTGAACTAAACAAGTTGTCCTTCAGTTTAGCTGTTTATAATCTGATTGCAGATCAGGTTAAGGGGTTAGAAAAGAAATTTTCACGAACCAGGGTTACAGGTAGGTGTCCTATTGTAGGTGCTCAGTTTGACAAACTATGTTCTTTCATTTATTTATTTGCATTAAATTGTGATATATTCACAAACATTAACATGTTAACACACAAACACACACACACCCATATATATATATATCAATCAGTCATGGGTCTGTATCCTTGGAAATGGTGCGATAATCTAAACCTTCCCATTATTTTCGAGCCATTAGGCAGGAACACAGTACTCTTTTTTTTTCTTTTGAGTTTTTTTTTTTGTTTGTTTGTTTTTGGGGGAGTTTTTTGAGTTACTGCTCAGGAAAGAAAATTTTATTGTCTTTCATGTTGAAAACACCTGAGCTACATAGTATTTTTGTGTAAACCATGATTCATTTCTTTTCAGGATTATTTTGATGAGTAGAAGACTCAAAGGAACTGCATCTATTTGAACAAGAGCCTCAAAATTGTAATATAAATATTATACCTTTTTTCTTTAATAGTGTAAATAAATGTAAAAATATGCTTATGTTTTCTGTACATAATGTTTTGCAAATGCAAAATTTTCCAGCTAACCTATTAACATAGTAAAATCAATTTGACATCACCCTAACCCTAAATCCCATATAAACTAATAATACACCAAAATGAGAGAATGCTAATGAAGCTCAGCCCCATGTGCTCAAATAAGGGGAAAATATCTTATTAAAGCAATGCTGTTATATAAGACCCAGGACACCACTTCTCATTCCCCTGTGGGAATCCTATGGAGTAGCAATTTATAGAGTAAGTGGGGTGGATGGGGTTGAACAACCATTGTATGTGTGTATATATATGAGAGCAATAGAGAGAGAGGGAGAGGGAGGTAATGAAAGTCTAAACAGTCAGTGATGCTCGGCAGAAAGCTGCTGTCATGCTGATGTCTTGAAACAAAGCCATGTGAAGGTAGAGTGGAATGGAGTAGAATCTGATTGGATCAGTGATGCTCATACATAAAGACAGCATTTGAGTGACAGCAATAAATCCACCTTCTGTTCAACGTCTGCATGTACATGTCAAAGTCTCCTACTATATTCTGTCTATCTTGCAAAGCTGTTAACAAAAGCTTTTGCCATCACTTCAAAATACAGTGGTGAAAAAATAAAAGGATGATTTTGTATTTCACCATTGTGTATACTGCATATATCCAAGGCATTGATTCAATGAGGTGGAAATAGGTCTTCTGTGACACATGGTACCATTGTGTCAACATCAGGATCTCCAGTTCATGTACACATACAGTAAACCTGTTTTTTCAAGTCAAACATCAAATGTTCAATTGGGTTCATGTCAGGTTGATCTGGAGGCCAAGGCTTATATAGAAATTCACAAGCATGTACCTCAAACTACTCCTTTACATTCTGGCATTGTGTCATGGCCATGAATCGGTGCACTTGTTCCGCAATAACGTTCAGATATCTGACAGCTGTCAGGGAATGTGCTATTGGCATAATGGGGCCTAAAATGCCCCCCCACCCCCCGAAAAAAAATAATTGGCCACAGCATAACACCATCACAGAGAAGCTCTAAATGACTTTCCAGAACATTTATGGTTACTGTTCCTTGTTGGTGCAATGATCTCCCCAGTCCCATACAGACTGCTGAATCCCTGGCATATAACATATTTTAATCTTTGTGTGTTTGTGTGTGTACGCGTGTGTGTTCTGGTTTACAAAGAATTGTATAGTGACATAAGTATGATGACCTAGGTATTACAATGTTAAGGTGGTCTATAAGGACATGCCCTGTGTTCTCATAATTCATTCATTTTCCTTCGGCTCAGTCTCTATTTCAGAGGTCGCCACAGCGGATGCCCTTCCAGCTGCAACCCAGTACTGGGAAACATCCATACACACTCATTCACACAAACTCATACACTACAGCCAATTAAGGTTCTTCAATTCACCTATAGCACATCTCTTTGGACTGTGGGGGAAACCGGAGCACCCGGAGGAAACCCACGTGAACACGGATCGAACATGCAAACTCCACACAGAAATGCCAACTGGTCCAGCCAGGACTCGAACCAGCAACCTTCTTGCTGTGAGGAGACAATGCTAACCACCGAGCCACTGTGCCGCCTCTCGTAATTCAACACACTTAAAATCATACTTAAAAAAGCCATGTTCGCTCCCATTCAAATATAATGCATCACAATATAGGTATGACATCACAGAATTAATAAATTAATTATAAAAAATGTTCGCTATTTCCAGGAATATATTTCTAAAATAATATTTTAAAAAATAACTAAAATAAAAATGTTTTAAACTACACAGAAGTACTATTTCTTTGCCCATGCATCTATGGTTAAAGTGCGGAGCAACCATGCATGCTCCTTCATATCAAAAATATGGAGCATTTGCTGAGAGCACAGCAAATGAAATACCTAGATCTGTTCCCTCCCACATGCACTTGTGACTCAGTAAAAGTGTGTGTGTTTAATTAGGCTAGAGTGCTGGCAGTTCAATCCAAATTTGGCCAGGCGTATACATATACGGTGTCTTCACGTCATTTACGATGCAGTCTTACAACAATAAAGGCTGTCTCTGGCAGTACACAGCGTTACGCTCTCGGTTATATTTGGAAACACACTGGCAGGACTACACAGCATGCTCTCATCAAACACTATATTCAGAAGAAAAGTGAATATGTGTGTCAGTGAGATTGAGCGAGTGTTTACCAGTGCATGACACATTAAAACTACTGTTTTCTGTTGTAAAATAAAATATACACCACTGGTCAAAAGTCTGGTATCAGTACAACTTATGTTTTTAAAAGAAGCTTATTCTGCTCACCAAGGCTACATTTATTTAATCAAATAAACAATACAAACTGTACAACTATGAGACTATATGAGAAAATAAAAAAAATACTGTTTTCTGTGACACTCATGTGACATCAAAGACCTGAGTAATGAAGCTTTAAATCACAGGAATACCTTAAAGTAATTCAATAAGAAAACAATTATTTTAAACACAGTTTTACTGTATTTGTGATCAAATAATTTCATCCTTTGTGAACAGACTATTACTGATCCCAAACTTTTGACTGGAATTGTACATTTGTTGTGTAAATGCCAGTTTTGTTTATCTATTAATGCGCCTCTGTTTTCCTTTTTTTTTTCCAGCAAAGTCATTTGGAGAGAAAAATTAAATCCACCTACAATCCACAATTCTATTACATCCATACAGAATAAACAGTATAATAATGCTCAATTTGTCAAGCCAAGATGAGCTGCAGACTAAATAATAACCCAACAGCCCTCTTGCTCCCAAATGGCCCATAGACAGATAAGGGGTGATTCATATTTCGCAAAACTGCACATCCTTGGTTCATTTTCTGGAGTCCTCTCTTTTTAGATGTGAGGAGATGCAAGGATGGAGGAATCAAAAGAAAGACGCCGGTTTCCACAACTGAATTACCTTGAGAACCACTCGAGGGATCTGCTGGTATGGTGTTGTAGACTGATTATTCTAGATACTTTTAAGCTGTAATAAAGCAAGATGAAGTATGTGAACTGATAATGTGAACTGAACTTAAAAGAGGACAAAAGAAGATAGTTTTCAAAGTCACTAAGCTCCATTGGACCCCAATCATTTTCAATTGAATGAAAAAACATTTGCCATTTGGGTGGCTCAGAGGTTAGCAATGTCACCTCACAGCAAGAAGGTCGATGGTTCGTGTCCCGGCAGGGCCAGTTGGCATTTTCTGTGTGGAGTTTGCATTTTCTCCCTGTGTTTGCGTGGGTTTCCTTTAGGTGCTCCGGTTTCCCCCACAGTCCAAAGACATGCACTATAGGTGAATTGGATTAACTAAATTTACTGTAGTGAATGAATGTGTGTGTGAATGCGATAGTGTATGGGTGTTTCCCAGTACTGGGTTGCAGCTGGAAGGGCATCCGCTGCATAAAACATATGCTGGAACAGTTGGTGGTTCATTCCGCTGTGGCGACCCCTGACAAATAAAGGACTAAGCCCTTAAGAAAAATTTATGAATAAATAGCAATACTGTTTTAAAGGAATTTACATATGGAAACAAAACTACTGTTAATTAAAAGATGTAATGTTATAATAAGAGTTTGTATATTTAAATACAATTAAAAACCAAAAACGGCACTGCACGGTGGCGCAGTGGGTAGCACGTTCGCCTCACAGCAATAAGGTCGCTGGTTCGAGCCTCGGCTGGGTCAGTTGGCCTTTCTGTGTGGAGTTTGCATGTTCTCCCCGTGTTCGCGTGGGTTTCCTCCAGGTGCTCCGGTTTCCCCCACAAGTCCAAAGACATGCGCTATAGGTGAATTGGGTAGGCTAAATTGTCCGTAGTGTATGTGTGTGAATGAGTGTGTATGGATGTTTCCCAGTGATGTGTTGCAGCTGGAAGGGCATCCGCTGCGTAAAACATATGCTGGATAAGTTGGCGGTTCGTTCCGCTGTGGCGACCCCAGATTAATAAAGGGACTAAGCCGAAAAGAAAATGAATGAATGAATGAA
>CAIGQV010015101.1:0-15818 GCA_903798115.1 Danio jaintianensis
GTAAAACATATGCTGGATAAGTTGGCGGTTCATTCTGCTGTGGTGACCCCTGATTAATAAATATAAATAATAAAATATATAAAATATAAATCAATCATTTATTGTAATAATATTGTACAATTTTATTTATTTATTTCACTTTGTTTTTACTTTATTTTATTTTGTTGTGTGTGTGCATATATGCGTATGTGTGTGTGTTTGTCTGTGTGTGTGCGAGTGTCTGTGTGTGTGTGTGTGTGTGTGTGTGTGTGTCTGTAGGTGTGTGTATTTGTGTATATGTGTGTGTCTGTATGTATGTGTGTGTGTGTGTGTGTGTGTGTGTGTGTGTGTGTGTGTGTGTGTGTGTGTGTGTTTGTACGGCTATCTTTGTGAGGACCAGCGTGGGTTTTTAACCTTTGGAGTGAGGACATTTTTGCAAAGTGAGGACATTTTGCCCGGTCCTCACTTTTTTTTCACTCTAATGGCCTCTAGAGGGTGTAAATAGGCTTCTCTCAAAGTTTCAAAGAGGTCCTCAGATTGATGCCAAAATGAAAAGAAAAGTGTGTGTATGTCCCCCTGAATACACACACCGTTTGCTCTCTATCGCCCCTAATGTTTTTCTCAGGTACTGCACCATGATCGGTTTTTGCTCTCTATCGCCCCTAAAGTTTGTCTCAGGTACTGCACCATGATTTTTCTGCTCTCTAGCGCCCCCTTTGTTTTTCATATGTACTGCGCCATGCATTATCAATGTGATAACTCAGAAATGGCTTAAAGGAGTTTGTTTACATTTGCCACACATAAACACAAAAATACATTGAGATTTTTGGCGGTCAAAAGACAAGATCACAGTCACCTGGAAGGCATTAATCTGGACGGCATTAATCTGATGGAACAAAAATACTATTTGGACAACAAATTAAGAATTGATTTGCTAATTACAAATATGACAAGTAAAAGTGTATTTTTTAATTAATTGTATTTTTTCCATAAATTTATAATTAAATACCACATATTACAGATCAATGTTTAACAACTTTTAACAAAACTTAATTAGTATATCACAAAGGCTTATATAATAAATTTCACATCTATATTTGTCATGAACAATTCCATATGCATTTTTTTTTCATAAAAGTACAGATATGCAGATGAAGTATTAGTTATTTTAATGTTAAAACTAATGCATTGTTTCCTGATTTTTCCTGAGTGTACAGAAGAATATGATGTTGAGGTCTGGCACAGACAGTGTTTAGCTTAAAACGCTCCAGACTTTTTTCTTATTGTATAAACTATTTAACTCACATTATTCACTATCAATTGTGTCTATCAGTCACTATCAGTCACATCATTCACTATCATGTTATCATATTAATAGTTCTGGAATACATAGACTAAAGAGGACACAATCACATTAGGGAACATGAGTGATTGCATTAGTTATTTTAACATTTTATTCAGCAATTATGAGCCTATTCTTATCAGAATGGTGTTTTCTGGACCTATTCTGTCACGTTTAACACTGCCAAACGCATCCCAAACAGTTTTATGCCTTGGACAACAAATAATAAAATCCAAACAGTCCTGAGCATCAATATGAAGCTGATGGACACAGTTTTCCTAACTTTCCTCGTTCATTTTCCTTCAGATTGTGTAACAAACGTGAAATTATGAACTTTTAAATATGCTCTGTGCATCGCACCTGTGATGTGACTATCGCGCATGCGCACATCACGATGTCACTACTGAAACCACACAAATCAACCACACAGGTGACATTTAGAAACCTAAAGTATAAAAACGTTACACGGGACTAAATAAACTAATGAACGCTATGTAAAATACTAGTTTTGTAGCATTTGAAATTGTTTTGCTTTTGGCTGCATACAGTGAGCGCGCGCACGGACTCAAGCCCCGCCCCTCACGCTGAAGTCCCATACAGCGGCCTTAAAGATTCGCTCTTTTACTGTACATACAGATCACCAACAACTGACAGTCCAGCGTTATGAGCTAAAGGCAACACTCATGTACAACATACTAAAATTAAATCTTAGTAACTTACAGTAGGCTGCAGGCCGTCCGTCGCGAGCGTAGTTCAGCCGATCCGATTCTCGGGCGCGGTGACTCGTTCTGAGCGCTTCATCAGAGTCAATAACTCGGTCTGAGCGCTTCAATCGAGTCAATGGCTCGGTCCTGGCTCTTCGTTGGAGTCAATGACTCGATTGAAGCGCTTCACTAGAATCAATGACTCGGCTTGACCGCTTCATTACAGTCGGTGACTCGGTTTGAGCGATTCACTAGAATCAATGACTCGGCCTGACCCCACAACATCACATTTACTCATGAATCTCTCATTAAAGAACCGATACAGCAGATGATTGAAAAGACTCGGTTTGTTCACGAATCAAAAACCGCTTTTGTGTCTAAGCACGTGATATTTTCTATATTAAAATAATGAGGATATCTGTTTATGAAACAAAGGGGAGTCTTGATATTAAAATCTCAGAATGAAGTACAAATATATAAAAATCCTTTAAAATATTTTTTTTATTAAAATATATTTTATTAAAATAAATATTTCAATATTTTAAGAAAAAATGTTTCAATATTGTCCACAAAAGTGTTTGTTCTTGTTTTAATTTGTTTTAATATGCTACATGCTAACATGCTCATACATGCAGACACCACACTGCTAAATAATTAGATGACCTGGTGAATAGACTTCCTTGCCAATTATTATTTTTTTAATTTTCTGAATAATATTTTGAGCAGATATGTAAATGTTGATGCCGGTTTATTCACATAGGCAATGTTTAGATCTGCCCGAGCTCAAACCTCCATAGGCACAATGCTGCCGCTAAAGCACGCTCATCAGGATACAGATCTGGACTGACGACACTCTGATTCTGTTATTACCCTGACACATCTACTCACACTTAAGTTTACACATAACCTGTAGAAAAGTTTTGTAGAAAGATCTTTAAAGTCTTAAACTTCAAATTGTGTTTGTCTTTGGTGCCCCAAGTATAATTAAGCAAGTATTAATGGACAATTCATATAGAATATGAAAGGCTAACATTATGTTCTGCCTTTACCTCCCTGTTGTGTGTATCTTGCTGCTTCCTGACATAGGTACATGTCTAATCAAATGCTTAATTAATTAAAATTGGATTCTGTCAATAATAAGCACTTACCTAAAGCTAAAATAAATGTCATTCCTCTAAACAAACCTTCATATCGATCTGAATTGTATGTGTAAAAACACCTGTAGATTGTTTAACAGATGTGTTCCGCTGCTTCAAGAGCCTATAGAAACAACTGTGGAAGACTACTTTTAAACAGAAATTAGCCAAATATTTACACATTTACTGCTGGTCTGTTTCCAGAGCATTAACAGTACCGGAGACCTTTTTCTCTGGCCTTTTATAGTAGGTAAAAGTTAGCATAATCTGTGCTGACATTGTCTGTGATGATATAGAGATGGCACCTTCAGATGGGGAAAAAGCACTGAAAAGCTCTGGTAATAATAATTTACCCCACATCTCCATCTAAAGATATTCCCATTCTAACAGAGATTATACAGGGTGACCGGAAGTCCTCTTTTTTTCCAAACATGTCCTATTTTTGAGATATTTTTTTTTTTCTAAATCTCTGAAAATGTCCAGAATAAGTCATCATTAATTAATAGGTTGTGGAGGACACTTATAGAAATGTTTGCTACGTCTTGTTGCAGGCCAGACCAGTCAGTCACGTATTTATAGACATTAGCCAGTGATTATCAATCCCTCAGCACTAACACTACAGCTGAGAGAAAGAGAGAGAGAGAGCTGCAGCTTATACCTGCAGTGCTGCACATGGCTCCTCAGTAGAGTAAAAGCAAACGGGAAATAGTGGATCTTTTTTTCTTTTTTTAAATTTCAACACATTATTTTTTTAATTTTACTTTACCCTATTAAAAAAGAAAACTTGTGATGTAAAAAGTGTTCAATGCACAAAAAATTATTTGTTTGTTAATATTCTGTTGTTGTCCAAAAGTCTATGTAAACAATGTTATTACTTCATATATTACTTCTAGTTACTTTAAGTTCAGTAACTCAGTTACATGGTTGTGAATGCAGTCTTCAACATATTTACAGCCTACAAAGATCATGTTTGTCATAGTAGTATTTCCATAGTGTTAAGATAAATCACCTTTTTCCATAGGGCTTTTTACAGTACAGAGTGCTTTAATACAGCTTTACAGCGGTAACAGGAAAATGATGCATTGTTTGTGAATTTTGTCATTGTTCAGCAATAAGCTGATTCAATTCAACTGTAAAAATATGTCAGGTATCAATTTTTACTTATTTACTTAGAAACCATCATGTAATAGTGTCAGTGAAGTGTGATCAATAGTTTAATAAGTGTCTCAAGCAATGTCATTTATCATTTAGTGTAATAAGTTGTGATATAGTGTCAGACATGAAGTTTTGATAAAGTCTGTCAGACTCCTGCAGAGTGAAAACAGTGCTCAGGACGCCCCGTACAGTGAACCTGCCCTTCCATCTTTAAGGGTGCACTCACACTTTGCTATCCAAACTGTGCCTGGGCACGTTTCCCGGTTTGTTTGACAAGTGTGAGTGCTCTGAATCGGGCCCAGACGCGGTTCAGATGGCCGGCCCTGGCCCGGTTGGAAGAGGTGTGTCAGAGCGCGGTTCGGTTGGGTTTTGGCGCGGTACGCTGGTAGTGTGAGCGCAAAGCGGGCCTGATCCCGAAACTGAAGACGTGAAGTCACCTTTAAGGGACTGTTTCATATGGATTTATTAATCGTTCTTACTGTTCAATGAACTCGAACTGTCATAGTTTATTAAAGACACAAACCCCTCACTGCACGTCAGCTGCACCTTCAGCAAACCTCCTAATACCTGCAGCACGATGACAGAAACGTGCTCCAAAGGCAAAATGCAGTGTGAGTGCAGGCCGAGGGGGAGAGGGGGGACAACCGTGCTTCAGCATGGTTCAAGGCAACTGTACCTAGTGTGAGTACGCCCTTAGTCTCACACATCACCAGTGATTCGTGTCTTTTGTGACAGATAGGTAGAGGACAATTTTGGGCCACCACCAGATATAAAATGATGCACAATAAAAAGTTGGAACCTTAAATGAACTATATATATCTGACAACACATTAATATTTTGACTTTTAAAATGATAAAACATACAAATAATTTAACATGTAACCCCTAACCCCCTATATAAGTATAACTCATATATCTTTATAAGTAGTGGTGTAGCTTTGTTTATTATATACAAACCTTGCTCTGTACTGTTGTAATGCTAAGACCTGACAGTGCACTTTTTGTGAGTTTATTTTAGTAAGTTGTTTCTTTGTACTTATTTGAAAGTCACTTAGATAAAAGTGTCTGCTAAATACCTAAATTTTAATATAATATAGTAATTGTCTTAGTGTTTTGGCATTTAAGTTAACTAATAATGATGGTTATTATTACTATTATTATTACTATTATTATTATTTTAACAATAATAATTTTAAAAAGCTTTCTTTCATTGTAACTGATGCATTGTAGTGTTAATTTAAGTAAAACAGTAGTTGTATGGTTAATATGAGCTTCAATGAACAAGTAATGCTTTAAACACTGGAGAGTATCATGAAGCAAGCTCTTCAATTAGGCCATGAGTGTGTGCGCTGCCCATCCCCCACTGCGGGCTTAATTGAAGGCCACGCCCACCCCTCCCCCACCGCACCTGCAGCTCAGAGTCTGACTGAGTTCATTAGGTCAGAAAATGGATCTGGAAAGATTGAAAAGAAGAATGGAGCGACTGCAATCCCACCACAACAAATGTGAAGCGTCTGCATTAAAGGTAAGACTTTTAAAATTAATTTCACTCATTTGAATTATTTATTACGCCAGTTTGGTGATTGTGTAGGCAAAATCTGATGTTTTTAATGGCTCGGCCTCTCATTAACTCATCTGGCACAACATGTTTATATCATTTTGGCTTAAATATCAGTTAAGACTTAATCAATATGACTCTATAACATTTTTATATTCATATTTATATTCATTAAGAATGGGGATTTCTTGTGGTAATTTTAATGTTAGTTTAATGTAGCAGTAGGCCAATATGTTTATTGGTAAATTAACATCAAGTAAAGGTTTATATATATCTGTAAGTGTTTGGTGTCTCTCTAATTTGCGTGCTTGGCCTGTTGTTTGGGCCTGATGTTAGTAAGTTTAGAGAGGGGGGAGGGGGAGGGGTGCGGTGGCGCCTCTGGAACTCAGGAGCACTGTGTAGTTCAGGGAGGGGGAGAATATCACTATACACCTGCATGCCATATTACACTGCTTTATCTTTAAACTCATGAGCTTTTTCATGTAGATTACTGATGCTGAAACATTATAAAGTGCTGTAAAACATGTCCAGTAGTACTATATAGCTTGCTAATTGTAGTCTTTAGCTAGATTTAATAAATGTATATCATTACTAATATATAAAATATATACTTTTTCAATCTTCTCTTTGGTAAACAGGTACTGGGAGCAAGGATGTGCACCACGGAAGCAGAGAATTGCACCATAGAAACAAAGTCAGCAGAGGTATGCACCTTTACACAATCTTTCAGTAGTCTTTAGTAATTAAGGTGTAATAAGAGGCAATTTTCTAAATAAATAATACAAAGTGATATCATAATACAAATAAATTTAAATATAGTTTTTTAATATTAAATCATTATAAAAATGAGGGATTTTTTAAAACCAGCGTGAGTCTTTGTGATTTAAAATTCCTTTATTTAATATATGAATTTATTTCAGCATTTATATATTTACTTATGTAAAACACATAATTAAATAAATAAATAAATGTATACATTAATAAATAATTAATATTCTTATTTATCTTCAGTTATTGTGGCTGCACGGTGGCGCAGTGGGTAGCACGTTCGCCTCACAGCAAGAAGGTCGCTGGTTCGAGTCTCGGCTGGGTCAGTTGGCGTTTCTGTGTGGAGTTTGCATGTTCTCCCTGTGTTGGCGTGGGTTTCCTCCGGGTGCTCCGGTTTCCCCCACAAGTCCAAACACATGCGGTACAGGTGAATTGGGTAAGCTAAATTGTCCGTAGTGTATGTGTGTGAATGGGTGTGTATGGATGTTTCCCAGTGATGGGTTGCAGCTGGAAGGGCATCCGCTGTGTAAAACATATGCTGGATAAGTTGGCGGTTCATTCCGCTGTGGTGACCCCAGATTAATAAAGGGACTAACCCGAAAAGAAAATGAATGAATGAATCTTCAGTTATTTATATTTATTCATGTATTTTCACTTATATTATGTATTTTATTCTTTCTTTATTCATTTATTTCCACATTTATATATTTATTCATTTATTTGAGACACTCTCTGAAAACCTGCCTAAAGTCTTTTTTGTGATTCGCTGTTTTTGGTATAAAATCATTTTACGCCATGTAAAAAATGTTCTATGAAAATATAACCTTGATTTTTTTTTAAAGATTGACTGAGTTAGGCCATGTAAAAAATGCTTAGTTTCAGACTCAGAAAATCATCTTTTTGAGAAAATCCAATTTAAAGAAGTTTATATTTAAAACTGCAACATAACTGAACCATAATTATCCTGACTATGTGTCATATACGTAATTAAAGCTGAGATTCCCCCATTATGGGAAAATTCTTAAAGTTTTGTAAAACAGATCAAACTGTTTTGATGTGTAGATCCAAAGAGCATAAATAAACTATTGGGCATGGTAAAACAGCTTTATTTGTACAATCAAATATCAGTTGAAATTGTTAAGAAATATATATAAGTAATATAAATATAAATGTAATATTGATAAATACGTAAAATATAAAATCCCAACCTCTTTCTGGGTTGATCTAATTTTGATGATAGTTACAGTGTGCTGTAGCATTTAATACTTTAATACAGTATAGGCATATAACAGGTAGACTAAAACATTTTTAGTCTGTTATTCACTGCAACAAACAGAAATTGCATTTTTTGGCATTTTTATGGCTATACACCTTTTGTGCTATTTTTTTTTTTCACTGAACTAGATTATGTGACTTTAGCTGGGCTTTCACCGACACGGTCACATATATTTATCTATACTGAAGTCATTTCTCGTCCTCCATAGTTAAGTCACCACAGTTGCCTAGACTGCAGTCTAATACAGATTGTGAATTTGATGTAAGCTTTTCAACACTTACTTGTATTAATTATCATTTATCTAATGTACAGATACAAATTTCATAACTGCAGTGACAGAAGTTTCCTATTGTTATAAAGGCTAGCTTTTAATTTTAATTTTGAACACATATGGAAAAATATGCTCTAATGAACATGTTAGTAAAATGTGGTAATATTTATAATATGTTGTCATTTGGTAACATTAATGTACAGTGCTTTGTAAAAGTATTCATACTTAAATTTCCCCCAACATTTTATATTGCAGGCTTATGCTGAACTACTTTAAAAGACTGTTGCAAAAAACCAAACAGATCAAATAGAGAAATTTGTTTAATTTACAGTGTTAACTGTAGTGTGCATTAACATACACAATTTATTGTTGTAATGCAGTAGTTAATGTTAATGGATAAGTATATTTTAAGAATATACATTTCCTAACAATTTGCACATCCCCACACATTCAAGATGTTCATGTCTTTCCTCATTCAGTCAAAAAGAAATTAAGGTTTTTAGAAAAACATTACAGGATTTTTCTACATACAGTGGACTTAAATGGTGCTCAATGGATTGAGGGCTAAAAAAAGCTGTTTCAGTGCAGATTCAGAGAGCTCTAAACGATCCCAAAAAGAAGCCATCACAACAATGTCAATTTCTGGGAATAAAATATAAAGAATATATATATATATATATATATATATATATATATATACACACACACATACATGCGCATTAGCACTTTAAAATAAAGATATACAAATTTATTTTAACACATAGGAGAGTTCTGTAAGGGTTTTGATAAAAGAAGTCCTATAAATTAAAAATAGCTGGCCTTGTTTTAAAATATTATAAATCATATCCAGATTAATTCATGGAAAAGCATTTAAAAATAAATGCAATATTTGCACATAAAAAAAAAAGAACAGTTAAACTTTGATAAGAAAAACAAAACCTGCACTTGGCCTACTGTTTATGTCTTCACTCACGTTGTGTTGTAGGCTAATTCTGATACACTGACAATCAATGAGCCATTTTTATATAATAGTAATATTTTGCGTTTCAATCTTTTTAATTTTTAAATTTGAAAAATGTCTGTGTTTTTTTGCAGGTCCTTGTAAATGTAATAAGCAAAGTATATTATGAACATACAGTTTAAATACCAAACATTTCACCATTGACTTTAGACAGGTTTCAGATCTGTTTCTTATTTCAGTCTGTTTCTAGTTCCTCAAAATTATTGTGGTGCAAATGAGAACTGCATTGGGCTGAAATTGTGTTATGTTTTTGTTTTGTTAATTACTATTAAACGTATTTGGTATTGGGAAGTCAGACAGCACATCTTCAAAATGATGGTAAATTGTCTCTTTAATTATTTAATAAGTATGCATTTTACTTACAGCTTGATGTAAACGAAGAGTCAGATTCAGAAGTCTCGAGCTTGACATAGCTATACAATTTAATGGGGCTATACAATCTGCTTCAATCTACTTTAGCTTGTAATAGAAATATACTTTTTATGTAGGTCAAGTGTATTACACTTTGCTCTCTTAACCAAAGGTAGTTACATCAACAAAGTGGAGCTGCAGAGGTGAACGTGGAGCTGCGGAGGTGAGCGTGGAGGTGAGCATGAGCTGCGGAGGTAAACGGGGAGCTGCGGAGGTAAACATGGAATTGCAGAGGTGAGCGTGGAGCTGCGGAGGTGAGTGTGGAGCTGCAGAGGTGAGGAGGCCCTGGAGCGTGGAGCCGCAGAGGCCCTGGAGAGTGGAGCAGCGGAGGCCCTGAAGAATAGAGCCGAGGAGAGCCAGGAGCGTGGAGCTGCGGAGGTGAGCTTGGAGCTATGGAGGTGAGCCTGGAGCATGGAGCTGCAGAGGTGAGTGTGGAGCTGCGGAGGTCAGCTAAAGCAGCGGAGATGAGTACGGAGCTGCGGAGGTGAGGAGGGCCTGGAGAGTGAAGCCGCGGAGGCCCTGGAGAGTGGAGCCGCGGAGGCCCTGGAGCATGGAGCCGCGGAGGCCCTGGAGCCAGGGAGGGCCTGGAGAGTGGAGCTGATGATGCCATGGAGCGTGGAGCCGAGGAAGCTCTGGAGAGTGGAGCTGCTAGGGAAAATGGGCGTGGAGCTGCGGTGGATCTGGGGGCTCTAATTCAGCAGGCACTGGTGGGTCAGACAACCCCAGTAGGTCAGGAGGCACTGGCGGCTAAGACCACACCAGTGGGTCAGGAGGCTCTGGATCAAGAGGCACTGGTTGGTCAGACAACCCCAGTAGGTCAGGAGGCACTGGCGGCTAAGACAACACCAGTGGGTCAGGAGGCTGTGGATCAAGAGGCACTGGTGGGTCAGACAACCCCAGTGAGTCAGGAGGCTCTAGTGGATCGGACATCCCCAGTGGGTCAGGAGGCACTGGTGGGTCAGACAACCCCAGTGGGTAAGGAGACTTTGGACCAGAACACATAGGTAGATCAGGAGGCATTAGCAGATCAGGCAGCTGCATCGACAGCTCTTGCATCTGTACCTCTAGCGGCAGCCACTCTTGGAGCTCAGATGGCATCAACAACCATTTGTGGCCATTTGTGGGACTTTGATGGAGGCTCTGGCCATTTGTGGGATAAAGGAGGATCTGGCACCCGCCATTCGGGGAATTCAGGAGGATCTGGTGCCCACCATTTAGGGGATTCAAGAGGATCTGGCGCTCACTCTGAGGACTCAGGAAGGAAATCTGGCGCCCGCCATTCAGGGAATTCAGGATTTGGCGCCCACCATTAAGGGTATTCAAGAGGATTTGATTTATTTCATCTTTATTTCTGTAGCGCTTTTACAATGTAGATTGTGTGAAAGCAGCTTAACATAGAAGTTCTAGTAAATTGAAACTGCTTCAGTCCAGTTTTTAGAGTTGAAGTTCAGTTTAGTTCAGTTCAGTGTGGTTTAAATTTCACTGCTGAAAGTTCAAACACTGAAGAGCAAATCCATCTACGCACAGCCCCACAAGTCCCCAACCAAGCAAGCCAGCGGCGACAGTGGCAGGGAACAAACTTCACCAATTGACGAAAGAGAGGGAAAAAAAACCTAGAGAGAAACCAGGCTCAGTTGGGCACGACCATTTCTCCTCTGGCCAAACTTCTTGTGCAGAGCTGCAGTCTAGGCACCAGAGGCTGGAGAACGCTGGACGTCCATAGTGGAGAACTGCAGGTGTGAGTGGGTCACTGGTGGGTGTTCAGGCTGGCCCACGGGATCAATGCAGAGACTCGTCTGTCACTGGGGTCTTTCAGGGATAAGTCTCACGCTCCTCACTCCTCCATGACCACCACAGCAGCTGCTCAGGATACGGCCTGGTCTAGGATAATGGAGACCTTGGGATAAGGAGAAATAGACTAACATAGCGCAGATGCTGTTCAAATTATAATGTCTTTTGGGAAGTGTTCCCGGCTCCGGTTGCCCTAATTAATGCAGCCTAACAATCCTTTAGAGGATTTGTATTTCAAAAGCGTTTGTGTTTTATGTGTATGCTAATGCAAAGAGATGTGTCTTTAATCTAGTTTTACACTGACAGAGTGTGTCTGCTTCCCGAACTGTGCTGGGAAGGCTGTTCCAGAGTTTAGGTGCCAGATATGAGAAATATCTAACGCCTACAGTTGATTTTGATATCCTGGGAATTATCAATTGTCCATAATTAATTGAGCGTAGTGGATTATTACAGCCCCTCACTGCTGTAGTATGGTTTTTTTGATGATCCTGGGCGCTCGGTGGATCCGGAGGTGGTGAAGGCAGCTCTGGCAGTAATAACTCTGGTGGTGGCAGCAGCTCTGGCAACTCAGGTGGTGGTGGCTATTCTTGTAACTCAGTCGATGACACTTCAGGGACAAAATCTTGACTGGAACCATGACAGGAAAATACTTAGGACAGGAAGCCATCTTGTAAGCAAATTGGTGATGACCATCGTGTGAGCTGGCGCCTTGGCTGCGGCCACTTTGTGAGCTGGGAAACTGGAGGCGGCCATCTTGTGACCTGAAGAACTCGCAGCGGCCATCTTGTATTTGGGTGGACTTGTGGCAGCCATTTTGGGAATTGACTGCGGCCTAGGCTGACAAACAGGAGACAGGCGTAAAGGAGATACCCGCATTAATGTATTGGTGGAATGAGCAGCAAGTGCCATCGCCAGCTGAGGCCAATTTTACCCCCAAAAAACATTTATGGGTTTCCTCCACTTCGCCCACGGTCCAACCGTCTCAACCTGCCTCCTTCTTACCGAATCTCCCCCACATTCCATGTTTCTCTACTCAAACCTCACACTGACCCAGTTCTCCCTCCTTCCACAGAACCGGAACCGCCTCTCCCTCCAGAACAAACCGAAGTCCTCGGTGACAACATCTACCGAGTCCAAGAAGTTCTCGACTCCCGGTGGCGGAACTGCCAAATCCAGTACCTCATAGACTGGGAAGGATTCGGTCCCGAGGAGATCTGACCCTCCTCGAGGAATTCCACCACCGACACCCAAATCGCCCAGCTCCCCGCCGCCGGTCCAGGGTGCCTGGAGTCACCCGTAGAGGGGGGGGGTACTGTCACACCTGCTGCTCGTTCTCACTCACCATCCACCACGCACCACACCCGTGAACCCTCACCTGAATACTAATCACCATCACCTGCACCTGCAATCACCACACACTTCAAATACTCACCTCACTCACTCAGTCATCGGCTGGACTCAGACTCGTATGGTCCCCTTCGTCTTCTCTCCTGTCTTCTCCTGCGCTCTTCCATGGATGTCCTCCTACTGTGAATGCCAAAGCAACGATATAAGGGAAGTGACTGTTCTTATGTTGGCAATAGCCGTTGAACTGAACTGAGCTGCTGAACTGTGTGTGCTTGTGAGATCACTCACCTTCTTCCACACCATTCACCTACTTCACCTAACTACTATTGTGCATATCACTTGAATAAACACCCTGGAAGTTTACACTTCCTTGTGTGACCGTGACAGGGCTGATGATCTAGGACTGCTGTATGGCACAAAGAGACCAGACATTAATTGTTTGATTAAATATGCTACAAATATATACATTCCAAAATATATAATTATTTAGTTCTACAATAGTCCTGCTGCAAGACGCAATGATAGGCCTGTCACGATAAGGAATTTTTGTTGAGTGATATATTGTCACAGAAATTGTAGTGATAAGCGATATTATTGTCATTTTGAGATTATATGTTATAATGACTATATAAAAGCATAATAATGCAAACAGCCATAAACACTTTAAAATACTTATCATCCTTAAGGTATTTAGCTTCTATAATTTGATGTTAAAGAGGTAAATGTCCTATTATATATATATACACTATTAAATGTCCTGTTAGGTAAATGTCCAATATAAACTTTGACAGCGGTGAGGAAGAATGTAAATGTCATTGTAAAATGGCTTTAACGTTATTTGCGAATTTGTAAATATATATTGCAATGGCAAAAATTGTTGTTGTGGTCAAGTATTGCACGATAAGTCGATATATTGATTATTATGACAGGCCTACACAATGATAATGCTGAGATGAAGTTTCCCACTTTATTTGCAGCTTTCTTGCAGTGTAAAAGTAATAATGAACTCTGAAAATAGGCAAATATACAAAAAACATCTTATTTAAATGAGCATTACTGGCACGTACTAATTTACTGTCTGTTTTCTGAACAAGCCAACCAGTCCGCTAATTTAGTGAGGTGGACATGTATAAGCAGCAAGTTCATTTGCACTGTGTGGCAGACAGCGTCCATCATCAGCTTACAATCTAAATTATTATTTCACACTACATCTTTTAAAAATTATTATATTTGATTTATTATATGTGACACACGTTAAACTACGCTGAAACAAGCAAGCTTTAAACAATTTTTAACATCCTGTCCTTCAACTGGTTGTTTTTAATTAATGTTAAAGATGGAAATGAGCAGTAAACTTACCTTTATCTCCCTGAATGGGGGTCGTGAAATTGAACATGTTAGACGTGTTCCTGTGTTTTTCTGCCACTTTGTGTCCTCGTGTCTCACACAGAGTGAATCTTCCACCAGAAGTCCCTCATCTTGGTTCAGGACAATTAAAAATGTTCCAAATCTTTGGATAAATTGTCAGTCATCCTCCTTTTGCCATGCTTCTTCTCCACATGGGGATTGTTTGCGTTAGTGTGCTCTGCTCTTTTACACATTTAATGTAATACCGTTATATGTCTAAGTCAGGGAACAGTCCAGGAATTTGATATTTGGCCTAGAGTGGTGACCTAGTATCATGATTCAGTGTGCTGTACAATATTGAACTCTTGGATCATGATTTATATGCCAAAAGGTCAAAGCTAATTTGATTTCCAATATCATTAACCCTTTAATTTATTAATTGATTAGCTCTGACACATAGTTAACATCTTTGGGAGAAAAGTTTAAGGATAAAATTGCATTTACAAGTCGAGCAAAAGCAGTTTTAAGAAAAGGTAGATTTTGGTCTGTTTTTTATGGTTATACAATTAATTTTGTCTTCCTTGTCAGTTGTAGAGACCACCACGATAACCAAACGAGTGTGGAGTGATGAAGAGAGAAGGGCGGTCAGTAAACATCTCAGTAACTTCATATCAGAGAGCTCCAGGTAAAGCCACCTGCATAAGCTGAAGAAAACACCCTCAGAGAGCGAACATGGAAGAACATTACACACTTTGTCTACAACACTATCGTTACCCTCAAACAGAGATCTGCTTGGAGAATGCTTCAGTTTTAAAAGGATAAGTTTACATCCAGTAAAATGGTGTATAGAAAATGCGCTCACCCCTTGCCATCAAAGATCTTTCTTTCTTCAGTTTTAAAGAAATATTATTCAATTAAGTTAAACTGAGGAAAGCAAGACATGCACTCCTTGGATATCCAGAGCACATCTGTCAATAACTTGTTCTGGAAGTAAACTAATCCTTTCCAACCCTGTCCCTTTCTGTTCTCTCTTTTTTTCTTCTCTCTGTTCCTTCCACAGTAACAGTTGTTAATGTCTATCAAGAACACTTGAAAGGAAATGTCAAAGTAGCATGTTTATGAGCATCAATTTAAAAATCACATTGCTGTCCTTTGGCATTTCTCAGGCAGCTCCTTGGTGATAACCAGAAAAATGCTTAGTGATGCAATAAAATTGATTGCGTTTGTAAAGATTCTTTGAGTCACTATTCTGCTGCTGTTGTTTCAGTTCAATAATGACTCAGATCTGTCCACATTAAAACAAACTAAATATTTAGTGTAATAAAACAAAATATTAATATAAAACATAATAAAATATATTAATGTATTAATATTATACTTAATACAATTCATGGAATGGAATGAACTCAATGGCGCCCCCATCAGGAATTAACTCAAAAGCGCCGCATGAAAATGTCCTCACACCGCTGGTTAAAAACTTTTTCTTTTCCTTTGTTTTTTAAAAGAATCTGAGGTGATAACATTAATCCTGGAGACATCTACTGTTCAAATATAGTAAACATTTACTTGTAGCTGTGCCAGAAATGGTGGTCCTCAGTTCATAGGTTAATTTACCCGGTCCTCACTACCACTGTCATACAGGAATGTGTGTGTGTGTGTGTGTGTGTGTGTGTGTGTGTGTGTGTGTGTGTGTGTGTGTGTGTGTGTGTGTG
>CAIGQV010015101.1:52387-67225 GCA_903798115.1 Danio jaintianensis
ATGCCGTCGAACTGTTGTATAAACGCAATATCACACTCGTAGCAGTGCGATGTGGCTGTATATCGTCACTGGTGGGACACTAAGGCAGTCGGCCTGTGGCCTCATGCGAACGCATGCCTCCCACCAGTGCCGATATACAGCCACATACCACTGCTACTCGTGTGATATATATGAGCTATATCACACTCGTAGCAGTGCGATGTGGCTGTATATTGGCACTGGTGGGAGGCGTGCGTTTGGTGACATATATATGACCAAAGGAGTTCAATGTAGTTTGTAATACATTGATTTAATAATTTAATAAAACATTCAGTGCATACCTGCACTCATAAATAATAATAATAATAATAATAAATATGATTATTAGTATTTTCCTCTTCATTTGTATTTTATGTATAAAATATATTTTAAAAACTGGCAGCTGTAGTTGCTAGAATTTCACAATTAAAAATACAATAGAAACTGCAAAACAAATGTAAACAACGTACAAAAAAACATTGTATTTGATTAATTTTTAGTGTTATACACCAGTGTTTTGAAGTACTAACATCCTTACACCTTTGTTACACAGACAAAAACATAACCTGAAGCATGTGGGGATGAGTAAGTCAAACAATGAACAAATGCTCATCACAAACAACTTAGGCTACTAACTAACATACAGAAGGTGCTTTGTGTCATTCACAGAACTGCTAAACACCATCATGGTCATACAAATTAAATGAAAGTAATGTTGTTTATCAACATTAGATGTAGCATAAAACTGTTAAGAGATGAAAACAACAAAGAACAAGTGAGAACCAGGTTTACTGTAACATTTTTACTGTTAAAATCATGCCCTTTTTTTTTTTACATTGTATTGTATTGTATTATCTAGAATAAATATACATACACCTCATGTCATGTGTATCAAAAAGTGTATACACTAAATTATACACGTTATAATTTCATTAAAATCAATTCACATTATTTACAATGAACTAGCATAATTACTAAATAAATTTCAAATTTTTCATGCAAAGAGTGATAGCAGGCACATCCGATGTGGTGTAATTGAAAATGCTGTCATAGGGCTTTTTGTGCTCAGCTGCTTGTTTCCAGCAAGCTTAGCCTAGTTATAGATCCGTGCAGGTGCTTAATTTTTCACTGCTCTTTTGGAAGAACAAACAAACACAGAAGCGTGTGCTCCCACATTACTCATGCTAATTGCTTTACATAAATCACTGTGGGGAAACTGACAGTAATCAACAAAAGACGAAATATGTGCTTTGGCGACCCAGCTTTCCTTTCTCCATTTCCTGCGGTTTTATGCCACATATCTGTGCCATCAGCTCAGCCCGAAGTCTTAAAGGAGCATTTTTCCTCCATTAAGTCTTGAATTTCCATGAATTTTTTTTGCATGAGGAAATAAGAAGTAAAGGGCAAAGGCTGCCAAGACCATTTCCATAAACGTAATTACTGAGAGGGAGAGTGAGAGGCCAAACCTCTGGCCTTTAACCACCTTCAAACAGAAGCACACGCAGTCTTCTATATACAGAGAAATGAAAATCACACAGCTCCAGTGACCCCATCATCTGTGGATTTTGCACATGCAGTCTCTGCCCCGTAAATACAGATAATGACTCTCCTGGAATTTCTCTGCGCATCTGAAATTAGGGGTGAAAATAACAAGCCTCTTATTTCGGTATGAAATCACCCAATTGGACCAGCCATCCAAGCTAATGGGTCACTGCAGATGCCCATTTTAGAAACAGAAAACTGTTATATTTTCATTAGTGAATCTCATTTTTACTGTGGAAGTTAATTCCTTAATAAGACTGCTGAAGCAATGGCTCTCAACTGAAAATTACATAATTATATTATATTATATTATATTATATTATATTAACTAAATGAAATAAATGATAAATGCATTTTAGTTTCATGGATTTAGTTTTGCTATTTACTTTAAATGGACACTTAAATTAAAACTAAAGTCAATGAACTATATAGTCAAAACAAAAACAAAAAAATGCAATAACTTTAAAGTATTAATAAAAAATTATTGCATTAAATAATTACAATATAGCTATAATGTTTCTACCTATCTGTGTTTTGTTGGTTTAAATTACAGATAACTTGATTAAATTAAATATTTGTATACCTGAATAAAACCAATTGATTTAGATCCGTTTAGTTAATGTTCTTCTCAATGGAATGCTAAAATGTACAATAATAATAATATAATATACTTTAAAAACTGTTTACATTATTTTACTTTATTTTTGTAATGAACAACTACGTCCATTTAAAAATATATATTTAAAGGGCACCTATGATGAAAATCAACTTTTGGAAGCTGTTAGGACAGAACTGAGTCTGGTATACTGTGTCCACAGTCATATTGGAGTGATAGAAACACAGTAAGTCTATTTTTTTAAATTTCCTGACGTTAAAATAGGACCAAAATCCCTTCAATTTTGAGGTCCACCGCAACGTGACATAGGAGTGCGGTTTTCCCTGCCCACCGACTTGATTGACAGACGAGTATTAATATGACTCCATAGTAACGTGTATAATCATATCCACAAGACAGGACTTGCGCAAAGCAACTGGGATTAAAAGATTTGTTCTGCTCTCTTTGATCAGCTACACCTCGAGAATGAGTTTTACAAGTTGAACTTTGTAATAAAGAAAAGACAGTAAAATCGCGACGTAATTCATCACCACAGCCGCAGTACAATTATAAAAGAAGACGCTTCAATCCTGGTGTTGTGCAGAGAAATGCACCCCTACTGTAAAATGCACCCTCTTCATAGACTTTCATTAGCATTCTCAGTCTCAAAAAAAATCAAAGGCCATAATTGATTAAAACGTAAAATGATTATTATTTTGATGGATAAAGCAGGGACCAGAAGTGAAACGCATTTTAAAATGCATTAGTTTTACAAATAAATGTAAAATAATAATATTGACTGTAGTGTTGCCTAAAATTAGGCTTAACAACATAAAATTGTTGTTGCTGTTTGAAACTAAACCATACATTAAACAATTCACTTAATCTCATCGGTATTGTATTTAAAATCAATCTATGTTGCAGAAAAGCTTGAATTAACTCCACAACAAATGCATCAAATAACCATTGGGACAGTTCTTACTGTAGTAAGGGAGATCTGCTTCATTTTTGTCTGTCACTGTGCTGTTTATCTCCGTAAGCCGCAGCAGGTGAAGGCTACATCCATCAGAGCAATCTCTATGGCTCTGACACACACGTTGGAACGGTGGGCGCGGAGAACCCGCTCATTTGCATTAAAGGCACAGGCAACAAAAACAGCTACAGTGTACTCAGAGTTGAAAATCTGCATGTTTAGAAAGGTATAATAAATCATCTGATGGGTATTTTGAGCTGCAACTTTACAGACACATTTTGGAGACAAAAAAGACTTATCTTCAATCTTGAAAAAGGGGTAAAATAGGTGCCCTTTAATATTAACGATCATCTATACAATTTTGATAATATTATCAATGATTAATAAAAGCCTTTTATTGTTCATCATTGATGTTTGTTATTGCATTAAAACAAAAACACAAAAATGAGACCTTAACGTGTTGTCATTTTAATACAACTAGTGTATCATTCTCTGCATAATCAGAGTTAATTGTGTTTGAATACGTATGCAAATATGTCAGCATGAAGCTCTGTGGGACTGACATCATTTGCAAAATTCAGGAGTGAATTGAGATTCATCTGATGTCATGAGCTCCACATCAACTCAACTACATATTTCTGACATGGAAAAAATGCATAACTTAATAAATTCCAGGTACTTTAAAGGAAATTGATTTCATGTTTAATATGTAGTAGTGCAAAAAAAGCACATAAATCTGAAATAAATGACATCTGACATACCCGTTTTTGATGTTCAGCTGATGAAAAGAATTAATGTCTCAAACTGGCATGCCAGCGTGTAGAAAGGCTATCAGACTTTTTGATCATGCAATGTGATACATAAACTAATGGTTTGTCATTGAAATCAAAGTCTTCTTTTGAACATCTGCGAACACACATCTTAACCTTTCAAGTATAAGAGTGGATTTTGATTGTAGTTGCAGGAGATTTTAGAAGAACTGTAATGTCTTGTAAAATTTCAGCACCATCCACATTTCTAATCTGATGCTTTAGTACAAGCACATAAGTCTGGGTTTACCATTTATGAATATTTCATCTTCCCTCATTTAAATGTAATTTAACGCAAACAAAAGGAGAGTGTGTGCATATTTGGTTTCTATTATTAAAACAAGCTGAAAATTTGAGCATTTTCCAAATTATGATGTTTATTTCTCATCATAAGTCTAATCTTCCTCATACCCTAGAGGTGAGTTATTCAAAATACTGAGCATGCAAAACATCTTTGAGCTTCACCACACACACAAACATTTTGGCAATAGAGTGCAGGTGATTCATTTATGTAAACTTTTGAGTGATTTAAACAGTGTGGCAATTATGCTTTTTAGTTATAGTTATTATTGTGTTAACTCTGATAATTTTGCAGGTCAATCTGGGTCGGCAAAACCAAGTTGTTAGAAATACTGATTCATGAATTAATTAGTTGTTAGAAATTAATTGATTCATTAGAACCTTGCACTGTAAAAAAATCCAATAATTAACTGTAATTGTAAATGTAATTTCAATAATTGATTATATCTTTGCCATGATGACATTATTTTACTAGATATTGTTTAAGATACTAGTATTTGGCTAGTGCAATTTAAAGGATTTACTACTGTAGGTTAATTAGGTTTACTGGGCAGTTTAGAGTAGACAAGTCATTGTATAATAATGGTTTGTTCTGCAGACAATCTAAAAAAATATTGCTTAAGGGGGCTAGTAATATTGACCTTAAAATGGTTTTAAAGGGCACCTATGATGAAAATCACCTTTTGCAAGCTGTTTGGACAGAACTGTGTGTAGGTCATATTGGAGTGATATAAAGACAATAAGTCTCTTTTTTAAAATTTCCTGACGTTAAAATAGGATCCAAATCCCTCCCATTTTGAGGCCGACCGCAACTTGACGTAGGAGTGCGGTTTCCCCGCCCACCAAATTGATTGACAGCTGCGTATTAACATGTCTCTGTAGTAACAAGTATAATCATATCAACAAGACAGGACGTGCTCAAAGCAACCGGGATTAAAAGATTTGTTCAGTTCGCTAGGATCATCAATCATCATCAAATGTGATCAAGAGTGAGTTTAACATGTTTTTAAAACAGTGCATGTTTGTAATGAATTACAGCGATTTACTTCAGCTTTACTTCATCACCACAGCCGCGTGTCAGTACAATTATAAAAGAAGACGCTTCAATCCCGGTTTGTGGACGTTAAATCAGGTTTATTTCGTACATTAACATAACAGATATCCATACAGCAGTGGATATTAACGTGTATCCTGTCACATTTGCTGTGTAAACACAGTGCAAAGTTAAACGCGCGTGCTGTATATGTGTGTGTCCGCTGTGTGTGCGTGAACTTTGTAACGACATTGTGTGTGACTCATCGCAGAAAGGCTTGAATTAACTTCACAACAAATACATCAAATAATCATTGGGAAAGTTCTTACTGTAGTGTTTCTCACAAACGTTACGTGAGATCTGCTTCCTTCATGTCTGTCTGTTTATCTGAGGCAGCCGAGGCGGAGACGGAGGCACATTCTGACAGGCACGTGGGAACGGTGGGCGGGGAGAACCAGCATTAAAGGCACAGTCCACAAAAACAGCTACATAGTGTTCAAAGCAGAAAATCCTAACATTCTAAAAGGTATAATAAATAATCTGATGGGTATTTTGAGCTGAAACTTTACAGACACATTATGGAGACACAAAAGACTTATCTTAAATCTTAAAAAAGGGGTAAAATAGGTGCCCTTTAAAGAAATTAAAAACTGCTTTTATTCTAGCCGAAATAAAACAAATACGACTTTCTCCAGAAGAAAAAAATATTATAAAAATTACTGTGAAAATGTCCTTGCTCTGATAAACATCATCTGGGAAATATTTGGAAAAAAAAAAAAAAAAAAAGAAATCACAGGAGGGCTAATATATATATTTTTTACTTTAACTGTAAGTCCTGAAAATAACAGAATAGGTCCTGGCAGTTTCTTACCAGGTTTTTGTACCTTAACGTATAAATCGGGACAATATATCCCTTCAGTGACTTTTAAAAAATTATTCAACATCAAAAATTGTTGAAGGAAAGATCATGACTCATGAAGATATTTTGTAAATTGCTTACTGTAACTATATAACCTCACTATTTGATTAGTAATAGGCATTTCTAAGCACTTCTTAGAAGTATATTAGATTTTTATGAGCCCTCAGATTCTAGATTTTCAAATAGTATTATCTGTCAAATATTGTCATATCCTAATATATCAATGGAAAGCTTATTTATTCAGCTTTCATACAATGCATACATCTCATTTTATTTGTATTATTATTATTATTATTATTATTGTTATTATTATTATTATTATTACACTTATAACTTATGGTTTTGTGGTCCAAGGTCACAATTTACCATGAGTTGCTTAATAGGAAGCTATCATGTACTGTATGAGAGCCAACACTTGCACACTTGATCCCATCCCTATACAAGCTTATTCAAATCATTGAATAAGCACTTTGCGTCCAGTTATTTTCATTATCATTAAGGGTTCTCCTTTCACTGGTGTTGTTGAGCATTGAAAATTGCTGTTCTAACCCCTTTTCCAAAAAGGCACAATAATGATCTGGATAATATAAACAATTATTGTCCATTTCTGGACAACATTCTTAATCAGGTTGTGGCTTTGCAGCTGCTCAATTACTGCATGCAAATAATCTATTTGAGCTTCTTTAGTCTGGTTGTCTAAAACTTCAGAGTACAGAAACAAAACAGAAAATGCGTTGGGTTAGCTCGCACTCTTCTGATGCTGGTTCTCTATCCATCTTTATCCTTACTTAGTGCTGCTTTCAAAGTGGTCAATCATAACCTACTTAACCATGCTGAGACTGTTGTTGGTGTTTCTAAAACAGATTTGACTTGATTTTAACTTTCTGATCACTACCAGTTTGTATTGATAAGTGGTTTAAAGTCTTAGATTGGCTCTCTTTTTAATGATGTCCCACAGGGTCAATTTTAGGCTCTTTATTTGTTAGAATTTGGATTTGTCCTCTTGGAATGCTCTTAACATCACTTGGGTCTAATTATCAATTTTGTTATGCAGATGATAAGATTTATATTTGTACTAAGCCTGGACAAAATGTGTACTAAACATACATAAAATAATAATAATAATAATAATAATAATAATAATAATAATAATAATAATAATAATAATAATAATAATAATAATAAACTGAACAGAAAAAAATGAAGACTAGGAGTCATATTTGACTCAAGCCAAATTCAGCATCTAGGATCTTTACTCATGCTAGGACACACAAGCATATCACTCCTAGTCTAAATATCAGCATTTATACACTGGGTTCAAGTCAGGTTTCATGTTGATTTAAAAACCCTTCTGCTTACATGTACAATATTACATGGTCTGGCATTTCAATACATATCAGCATTTTTAAACTATAAATAGATGCTGTGTGGATGTTTCTTTCTTATGTTTTATTGTGTAAAGAGCCTCGAGTTTTGTTTTGACTTGTTAATAAATATCAACTGCACAGCCCTAGTCAATAAATCATCTTTGAGGGCAAAGGGACAACCTGGTGGTTTGGGCCCCAACACTAAAATACATACAATGCCTTGATTCTTGCTCAAAATTATAATATAATGTTTAAAAATACAACATAATTTGCTGACAGAGCAATGTCTTTTCATTATGACTGAAGACTGATTTGAATAAAATAACATAAGATAAACAGTTTTCTTAGCATTAGCAAATTTTATACTATTTAGGGACATTGCCTAATTAGTAGGAACAAAGCAACCCAGACCAAATTGAAATTGCAACATTATAGCTATTTTTATCAACATTTCACAGCAAACACACAATCAGATGTGTAAACCCCAAAAATGTTTCTATGCACTTATTTTTATGTGCATTTTGGAATCGCATTTAAAAAATGTTTAATGGGAAAGCCAAGATGTCCATATATTTTGAAAATTCACATAAAAAACTCACAACTGAGTAGGATAAAATTTTCCGATGAGTAAAATAATTTGCATAAACTACAATTTATACTGAATGTGCATCAAACAATGTGAGATGAAGTGTGATGGAATGGCCTAAATGGACAAACCAGTGAACATACCGCATTATAAAACATCTGATATGCTGTTTTTGTCATTCTAAAATGCCTTAGCCAAAGTCTGTCATCAAAGTGGTTTGATATTATTACCTCTCAGAACTGCCTTGAGCGGCTGCACTCCCAATGAGCAGTCTCGCTACTCCAAAAGTCACCAAGCGTTCATTACATTTTGTCTTCATCTTCTGAGATGCAAGGAATTTATTATAAGAAAAAAACTCCCACACTAGCTTCTACTGAAGCAAAGTCCATTTTTCTTGGTGATATTTGGCACCAGTTTATCAGAAAGTGCCAATTTTTTTTTTACTCATTTAATGGAAACGGTGCTTCATTCTTAAATGTTTTATGCAATATTACAGTTTTGTGCATAAATTTAAATTGCATCTTTGGATAAAAACATAGCTATGCCTTTTGAAACCTTTATTTATAGGAGTGTGGTACAATCCTTCAAAGCTTTCATAATGAGCTTCTCATCTATCACAAAACTCAACAATGGGAGAAAGGCAGGGTGAGTTTGGGGTGGGCCATGAGGATTAATGATGACAGAAGGAATGGCATTCTAGTGTGCAAATAAGGCTACCTGTCCACCCCACTTACTCACTTGACGTGATTTGTGATTCAGCTGTGAAGAACCTGCTCAGTTCATATAGAAAAAACCCTGAACAGGTGTTGTAAAAGACCGATGCAGCTGGGATTTGCCTGTGAAGCAAAAAGCTCAGCTGGGGATTGGATTTTTGAACCAAAATCTGTTCGACTTGAACATTGCCAAGCATTAATCTATAGAAATAATAATTGGTCCACATGCTCTCCCTCTTTTTGTCCTGCTCTCTAGCAATTATAAGTATATTTGCACTATAAAATCTTGGAACTTGAAGCTATGAAGTCTCATGAGGTCTTTCAACTCTTTCAATTATTCACTTTCTAGTTAGAAGTGATTGAAGCAATTTGTGATGTCACTGTTACAAGAATAATCTGCGTGTATAACAAGCAGTGACAAGAACAACAGATGGCGTGCACAATGCTTAAATATCTCATCATATGTTTACAGGCTTGATTGAAGCAGTTCTGATGTGATGAATCTGATGGGATGCCAGTGAAAACATCCCAAAATAGATTTTGAAATAAGCGTATAACAGCTTCAAATGTGTATTGTGCTGATTGGCGAAAAGACCACAAGTCTTAAATAAACATACAAATATGATTTTCTTCGGGTGGGATTACTAATGCAAGCATGCAAATTGGAATAGCAGCTAAATGAGCAATCTAAGAATCACATCTGTTATTTGCATCTGATATCTGTGTAATAAAGGATAATGTACAACTAGCCGGTCAATAAATAAATGTTGATATTGAAACTTATGTTAAGTGGCTTTAAATACTACAATAGGCACTTACATCAAAGAAATAAGTACAATTTACTTGCGTTTATATTCTGTTGCCTAACTTTGTTGACAAAACTATTGTTGTCCTGCTATTGCACAACACTTATGACTTATGATGATCATCGGTAAGGTTAGGGACAGGTTTGGTGGTATGGGTAGGTTAAGGTGTAAGGGATGGGTCAAAAGTGTACTTACTGTATTACATAATTTAATGAATTCATTAAGAAGTAATAACATGCAGATAATATTTTTAAATATAAGTACAATGTAATTTGTACAGTGAATTTAACCAAATGATTAATTTAAATATAATACATAGTAATTAAGGCCACTGTAAATACTGTATGTAGGAATGCGATGAGTTTGGTTTGAATTATTTCATAATTTTACCAGTAACCTATAATATATTTAAGCTTTCATTAAGAGAGAGAGAGAGAGAGAGAGAGTCCTCACAGTCTGACTGTAGAGACGGGATGATACAGAGAGAACTGGCATCCCAGAGAGAGCCGCATCTGCCCACACTGTGCCCAGGCAGAGGTGGGGCGAGGAACACTTCCTCACCCGCTGCACAAACTATCAGCACATCAGATTATTATAAATGAATAATTGTAAATATACTGATTATTATTGTTTTTATTACTGTTTTATCCTAAAATGTTGATCGTTAAATGTACAGTTTATTCGGATCTATTATTTTTTTTATTGATATATATGAATAATATGGTATATTGAATAATCTATGATATATTGAATAATATTCATTCATTTTCTTTTCGGCTTAGTCCCTTTATTAATCTGGTCGCCACAGCGGAAGGAACCGCCAACTTATCCAGCATATGTTTACACAGCGGATGCCCTTCCAGCTGCAACCCATCACTGGGAAACATGCATACACACTCATTCACACACATACATATACTACGGACAATTTAGGTTACCCAATTTACCTATACAGCATGTTTTTGAATTTGTGGGGGAAACCGGAGCACCCGGAGGAAACTCACGCAAATGTTCTTTTTTTAATGTAAACATTATAAATGCTTTGTCAATACATTTGTAACATTTGTCATGCCAATAAAGCAATTATTGAATTGAATTGAATTGAATTGAGAGAGAGAGAAATACTTAAGGCAAAAGAAGACAAACACTGCCACAGAATTGCAGTAACACTGATACTGAACTTATCTGAGGTCGTTTTCACTACAGCTGATGGCATCAGCTGTATCTGAAACAAGAGAGCACATATGTGTAATAAGACACGCTTAGTGATGGGAAGATCAGATCGCTTTTACTGACTTGGAGCTTTGACTTTGGATCATCAAAATGTACTAACCTTTCTTTTGTTTTGCTGAATGCCCATCTGAACAGAGAATAATTTAAATTGTGCCTTTTTGAGGGGGACATAAAGAAAAAAGATCACATTTAAACAACCAGTCAATAATAATCAAAAAGGAAGTGAGTTCCATCATACCTGTGATGTTGACAGGAGCACTGAAGTTCTTCCATATACACAGCTTTTTCAACCATAATGAAACAAAAATGATAAAAGTTGATAAGGCAGTATTACGCAGTGAAGAAAAGGTTTGTGAGGCTGTAGGAATGAAAATTATCATATGCATTTGTTTATATGGCAAAACATGTCTTTTCACCAAGAAGGTCCATACTGACTCCAAAGGCAGATACTGATAAGATCAGGGCCTGATGTGTGGACTTTGGGGGTTTTACGATGTGGTCACATGTTGATTGGTCAGTTTGTGTGTCTCAGTATTTGGGCTTTGGTCACATGGTCAAGAAAGATACAAAATAGCTGGTAAACTTTGCTCTGGCTCCTTTCCGGCTCTGATCTTTTTCCTGCTCTGCTCCTCTCCAGCTCTGGAGGCTATCTTCTCTTACTCTACTGCTATCAGGCTATCTTCAGGGCCTACTCTCTTTGTCTCTCTCTCCCTCCCCTGTCTCTGCCTCTTTCAGGTAACTTTATTTTACATTTAAGCTGGATACAATTATTATCATATGTTTTTTCATAATTTCATTTTTAATCATTTTATACAGTTATTTTGTAATTAATTAAGTTGTAACCACAGAGAATTATTGTCATTAAATTATTTCATTTTCAAGTATTTGTGAATTACTTTTGATTTAACATCAACACTTAATTGCTCCATATTGCAATACAATACAATCACAAAATAGCAACGCTCTCCCACATTTGTAGCTATTTTAACTGCCCTTATTTCCGTTTTTGGTATAAGATTGCAGAAGGATGGCTTGACTAGAAATGTACAGTTTTCACCATCATACTGATAAACTTTATAGTCATTCGGCAAAACTACACTTCGAACCGCTGTAGTTAAAATACCATTCTTACAAGGCTATGGCAAATATGTTTATAGAGGCCTAATTTGACTATTCTAGACATGTAAACTTGTCTGTCTGACATCTTGGAATGGTCAATGTGTCATTCCTCATAGTAAAAATCAATCAGTTTTCAAGAGGCAACAGCACTGCACAACTTCCCTTTGTAAAAAAAAACAAAAACAGAGGTTTAAATTCTTAAAGATTGGGAGAACGATATGGGATAGAATGCAAGAATGTTTATAAACATTCATTTAACATTAACTATTTTTTAACTGTAGTAACTTTTTAAAGCCCCCTGAAATCCAAATTAAGTTCAAATTAGGTAAAACGGAATAAGCCAAAGGAAAATGAGCGATTGAGTTTTTGTATCTGTATGTCTTAAAGTAATCTATGAGTTATTGTGTTCCAAAACAATTCCACGATTCACATTTAGAGGACATACGCCTTCACAATTTCCAGAGCTGTGATATAAACAAAATGTTATTGGCCAATTATATTTAAAGGGGGATCGGCTACTCAATATGTCATGCCCTGTCTTTAGGTTTCAGTTAAAATGACATTACACAATGAAAATAACTGCTCATTTTAAGCCAGGGGAATTTTTTTTCTTAGATTTTTATAATGTTTGTATTGAACATCATAATAGACATGCTATTTAGATTTAAAAAAATTCTTGTTGTTTAATTTGTTTTTTGTTTTTGCCAAAATTTTGATTTGGCAAATGACCTGTAATCGATTACATGTTTGTTTGCCATAACTGTTTATGATACTGTGTGTTATCCTATAAGAAGATGCTTTGCTTAATTATACATGACAGATGTGCTGCTTTCCTGACACTTCAATCTGTGAGGTCTAGGAGATTGTCACCTTCACCAAATAGACTACCCACCATACACACTAGAGGGCACTCTACATATCACATTTGCCACTAAACTGGACTACACGTCCCATACTCCCCAGCATCTCACACCTAATGTTCATGAACTTTGATTACACACGCACGCACGCACGCACGCACGCACACACACACACACACACACACACACACAGCTGAAGGACATCCTCACTGATTACATGGACTTTAAATACACCACTCACACACATCCAGTTGCAGAGTCCTGTTTCCTTGTAGTGTACAAAGGATTTTCCTTGTATTGTTTAGCCGTGTTTTGACCCTTTTGTTGTTTATACTGTTTAGGATTGTTTTACCACACGTCTCCCCCTCATGACCTGTTTTATTGTTTACATTCTGGATTACCCTTATATGACTGCTTGCTCCTTTTTCTACCCTTGCCTGTGTGACAACTCTAACAAAGCTGCGTTTGGATCTGACCCCTGTTGTAACACCCTCTTCATTACAGAGACACATTATGGATTAGCTTTGTAGAAGAGTCTGTGTGGTATAGTGTCATATATATATTCTATACGTGATATTTCAGTTTTTCTTTTTTAATTAATGTGCAAAATTGTCAACAATTCTGTGTTTTTCTGTCAATATGGGGTGCTGTGTGTACATTAATGAGAAAAAAAATAAACAAATGATTTTAACAAATGGCTGCAATATAACAAAGAGTGAAAAATTTAAAGGGGTCTGAATACTTTCCGTACCCACTGTATACAAAGAGCATGCGATTTTTGGACACAGCATATCTTATATAAGTACACACACTCTTTTCTATGCAAACAAAATGCATTAGGATTTGCATTTCATTTGCATGTATGTGATTTATTAGTTTATTTATTTTTAACAGCCCATATAGCCAAGCTGAGTTGACACCATGGTTAGCCCCAATTGTATGGGAAGGAACATTTGATCCCAAACTGATTGATTCAATCTACAAAAAACAAAACATCACTGTAGCGACTACAGTCTTCGCTCTTGGCAAGTGAGTTCGTTTGCATTTCCCTGACCTTATTCATCTTTGTATTATACATTGGCATAATATACTCAGCTTGTTTTAAGCCTGTAATGAAATCTGGATTGCAGAACATTGCTGTTTAGACTTTGAACCCAGTTTAATTCTGTCTTTTTTAGGAAAATATCTGTTATTTTCTATGTAGACTATTAGGGACATGAGGCCATAGGACTTATTGATTTACATCCCTAATAAATACCTTGTTTTATTTAGTGTTCAGTATTGGATTTTAGTGAGTGGATACATTAAATGTGGGTTCTTTATAATGCTTTCTTAGGACTATCACCTATTAAGTTTGAGAAATGTGCCATTTCCTTTTCATTTATTTTTAATCATACTTCCTCTTCGTTTTTCAGATATACAGTGTTTCTTAAAGATTTCCTGGAGTCTGCAGAGCGCTATTAAATTAAAGACTTTTTGAAGACCTTTTTAAGACTATAAGAAATTTGTTGGGTTTCGTGTGCACTATTATGTTTTCACTGATCACCCAGAACAGGTTCCTGCCGTGAAACTGTGTAAAGAACGTAAAATGACAGTGATAACAGTTGATAGTTCTAACAGATGGCAGGAGATGACGTTGCGGAGGATGGAGAGGCTGGAGAAACTAATTGAGAGTGGATTGACGAAGGAAGCCGACTATGTTTTCAGCCTTGATGTGGATACAAAGTTCTACGGCCGCTGGGGAGCAGAGACTTTGGGTAATCTTATAGGTGTGATTCATCCTGGTTACTATCATGCATCACGTGAGCAATTCCCATATGAGCGAAGACCGGAGTCTCAAGCGTTTATCCCTGTTTCTGAGGGTGATCATTATTATTGCGGAGCTGTGCTTGGTGGTACAGTGAAAGCTGTATATGAAGTTGCTAAAACCTGCCGAGAGCAGCTGGACATTGATGCAGCTAAATC
>CAIGQV010015111.1:8604-29683 GCA_903798115.1 Danio jaintianensis
AGAGAGAGAGAGAGAGAGAGAGAGAGAGAGAGAGAGAGAGAGAGAGACACACACACACACAGAGAGTGTTTGTGTGTGGACTGACCGAAGGGCGAACCCCCCAGCCGGGCCTCCAGCGCCTGGGTCATGGTGAGGTAGCAGCGGTCGGTGAGCGGCGTCTGCACCAGCTTCTCCTGCACCCCCAGATACTCGAAGCCGTAGTTGAACTTGGCGTTGGCCATCTGGATGGAGAGCTGCTGCAGCACGTCCGTCTGCTTGGGGTCGAAGTAGAAGCGCATCTGGCTCAGCCACTCGAACGACTTTGGGTTATCGATCTTGTTCTTGATGAGAGTTCGGGTCACGTCTCTCTGGTGCACCAGCTCCGTGATCTACAGTCATTCATTATAAGAGTGTTAGTATTATTACCCATGAGCCTCAGCTGATCACACACAGACAGACAGACAGACAGGTGTGTTTCTCACCAGGTGCTCCAGCTTCTTCCTGCGCAGCGGCGGCTGCTCCATCAGGACGGTGTCGGCCAGCAGGTTGAGCGTCGCCTCCACGTTCAGCAGCACAGCCTGCAGTGGAGCCATGTTCCCCCCGCCCGCGATGGTGCACAGAGCGCTCTCCACATTCTCAGACCAGTCGATCTGGGTGGACAGAACCACCAGCTGGGCCTGCATGCGCACACACACACACACACTGAGCACTGCTGTTCACCTGTTCATTAGCGACTGTTGTGCAACCACACTCCGTACTGGCAAATGATCAGATCACTGATGTGACATGCAAAAAAATCTGATCTGGGATAAATCTGATGTGAGCACTCCTATGATGTATTGTTACACCCCTTTTAGCGGCTATCTCGGCCTGCGGCTCACCTGGTAGCGGTCGATCCAGCTGATGTAGGTGGTCAGGTCGATGCCCGTGCCCTTGTTGAATCCGCCCACCTCCGTCACTGACTCCGCCAGCAGCTTGGCCAGCGTCACCCGCATCTCGCGCTCCACCAGCGTCAGCCACTCGTTGATCTTGGGGTGCTCCGTGATGGAGACCGCCGTCTTGTACAGCACCTGACCACAACACACAACACTCCATCAGGAACGGTTTCTTTATTTATTATCAGCAACTTACGGAGATTTCATGGCCAGATCAGCATAGAAATAAACATTTTACATAATAACCTCATAGTTCAATAAGTGCTGATACAAAACTGTCCATTATAAACATTAGATATGATTCTTCCACAGTAATGCATGTGATGCAGCGTCCGCACCTCCTCTCCCTCGCGGGACGAGATGCCCAGCACCTCAGTGCTGTCCTCGTTCAGCAGGATGCTGGAGACGCCTGCAAACATCTTCTTGAAGTGCTTCTGCAGTTTGGCCACGTTTTTACTGTTGCCGATGATCTCAAGCAGATCTTCATCACCCACAAAGTAGAACCTGCCGGAAACAAACAACTGCAGTGAGTCTCCAATAATGACCAGATAATATTTACCAACCACATGACCGATCAAGCAGAATTAACTGGACATCTGCTTTTATAACAGCAGTGCAGACACTATCACTGAAGAGATCTCTGAAAGCAGTTCAGCGGTCACCAACTCTGAATAATGCATCTACTCCAGCCACTGGCGATGAGCAAAGTGAGCGTGTACATCACTCACACTAGACGAAAGAACATGATGAATCATGAAAGACAATGACGTGAATGAAGCGACACCGAATCTGCACTTGCTGTGTGCTCAGCTTGAGCGTTTGTGTTAGAGCGCCACCCAGTGGTGCTCAAGGCATGTAAACAAAAAGCTGCAATCTTATTGGTTGACCAGTTTTTAGCACGGCACATCCAACCAAAAAAAAATAAATAACTGGAGGATTTTTGTCTGAATGATGCTTTAACGTGTGGCGTTTGTGCATCGTGTGTCTGTTAAACGTGTTAAACGTCAGTGAAAATGGTCCGGTGTGCACGAGACTATAGTGTGGTGTCTGGTTGGTTTAATGACATTAATTGTAAAAGACACAACACTTCTTACATATTCGGATGTTCCTATGTTTATGAGCGATAAGACGAGACGTAAGAGGAAGGACAGGCATCTCCGAAATCGAACACGATGTACTGAAGTGTATCAGCCATCTGCTAATGCTAAGGGAGGATGTGATAAAACTGCAAACCAATTACTACAACCGCAGCCTGGAAGAAATATTTCAAAAAGCTCTCATGATATAGTTACCCAAAAAGCTTTCTGATATAGCGAAGCTTTTACATCTATGCATGAAGGTTATAAAAGGCTGGAGTATACAGACCAGCAGTGCGCTTAACTGACTTCTCTATACTGAATGTCTTAGGCCATGTATTCTCAGCGGAGGATAAAGTAAAGGATATTGTTTGTTCTTGTATTTGTGTTTTATTCTTCTTTTTCACTGGATTTGTTTTATTAATAATAGTGTATTTAATTAATTTTCTTCACTGGAGTGGACATTGGCTTCATTACAGAACCCATCAAGTTACCTTGTGTGGTAAGGTATGAATCGGATTTATTCCTTGAACAACATTACAATATAAGGTCCTAAACAAAACTCTAGCTAAGAAATATAGCCAAGAGAGGATTCTGGTTTCTTTATTTAATTAGGGTATTAGATAAAGACAATCCAGCACAATAGACATGACATGAAGCCGTAAGAGGGACGTAAAGAACACATCTGAACACTCTTCCAGCAGTCTCTCTCTGTGTGTTCGAGCAGCAGCTGATCATACCTGGGGAAGGACGAGCGCTCTCTCTCCAGATACTCCCCCAGGGCCTTCTGGATCTTCCCCAGCAGATCCGCCAGTCTCTCCAGTGACCTCTGAACCCCCTGGATGTTCAGCACGTCCATCACCAGCGGAGACTTGGTCACCTTCTTCATCAGAGCCAGGAACTCTGTGCTGATGCTGCAATGTGTTTAAAGGGTCAGTTCACACAAACATGGAAACTGTCGTCATCTTCTCACTCTTCACTCGTTTTAAACAGTTTCTTTCCTCTGTTGAACACGAAAGAAGATATTTTGAAAAATGCTGAAACCCTGTAATCATTGACTTCCCAATTCCCATACTATCCGTCCTAAAAGGTACTCGAAAATAGAACTGTGTCTCAAACTGTAGTTTGACAGACGTGAATTTGGTTAGAACTACAAACGCAGGTAAAAAGTGTAAAACTACAAACATGGCGGCTGCATGAGACCAACAGTCTAGTAGAGAGGCTTGGCAAAGATGTTTGAATGACTGTTATTCAATATATAGCCTACTGGAGACTATTTAAATCACGTTTCAGTGTTATAGTCCATCTGCAACAACACTGAACTTCTGTAAAGGCCTGTTCAGTCATTAACTCCTGAATTCTGTATAATTCTGCAAACACTGAGGAGATTTCTCTGCATGACAGACTCATGGATGGCACACTGGGACGCAGTAACAGTATTTCTGTTTAATATATATTATCTCAGCATTTTTCTAAATATCTTTAGTGTTCAACAGAAGGTTTGAAACCCCTTGAAGGAGAGTAAACAGTGAGTACATAGTAATGTTTGGGTAAACTACCCCTTTAATCAGACGAGGAGTGTGTGTGTGTGATGACTTCTGACCTCTGGAAGCGCTGTGTCTCCACTGGCAGCAGGTGTTTGATGTCTGCACTTCCTGTGAAGATGCCCTCCAGGTAAACCCAGCGGCGCTGCACGTCGATCCACACGTCAAACAGCGCCATGATGCGGTTCAGCTTGTCCTCCCAGCTCAGAGCGTCCTCCTCAAACACCTGTGCAGAGCTCGCATCATTATTATTACACCCTGCACCACCGGTGTATGTGTTCACGGAGAGAGAGATGTGTGTGTGTTTCTGACCTTATAGTATGGCGACAGCTTCATGGCAGACACGCTGTTGATGTGCTCCTTCACCTTGTTGAACAGATCGTCCCAGCCACGGATCAGGCGACACTTGTTCTGGTAGTTGACCAGGTCCAGCTCATATGAGTTCCAGACCTCACGGATCTGCAGAACACAGGAGACAGAGCGTAGTCTGAGCACACACACTGGCACCTGGTGTGAGCATGTGTGTGTATACATACAGTAGTCAACATTCAAAGTGAATCTAAATTGTTTTTCTAAACCGTCCTCGGACAAGAACGGGTGCTGATCAATAGTTTTAGGATCCACTTCAAATGTAGATATATAGATGTGTATGTGTAAACTTGTCATGTATCTATATACTGCTGCTGATGAGAGGCTCTTGTTTTCTCCCCATGTGTAAGTCGCTGTAGATGAAAGCCTCTGCTTGATGAGTAAATGTAAATATAAAGGAGCTGTCTGAGGATCTCCTCGAGGCCTCCCCGTCAAATTCATTATTATTCATATATTTGCCGGGTGCTGTTTAACAGAGCCAGGCCATTATACACAATATTTCCCATTATATTCTTACTTCTGGGGAAAGTCTTATTTCTTTTAGTTTGGTTGGAATAAAAGGACTGTTAAAGGAATGTTTAAGGTCAATATCATTATCACCCTTAAAGAAATATTTTTATTGTCTACAGAACAAACCACTGTTGACCAATGACTTGCCTAATTAACCTAATTAAACCAGTTGAAGGGTCAGTTCACCCAAAAACAACAATTGTCATCATTTACTCTCCCTTTACTCGTTTCAAATCTTTAGGAGTTTCTGTCTTCTGTTTAACACAAAAGAAGATATTTTGAAAAATGTTGAAAACCTGTAACCATTGGCTTCCATAGTATTTTTTTCTGACTGCGAAAGTCAATGGTTACAGGTTTTAAGCATTCTTCAAAATATATTTTTTCTGCTAAAAAACCGAAAGAAACTCAAAAGGTTTGAAATCACTTGAGAGAGAGTAAATAGTGAGTACATGGTCTTTTTTGTGTGAACGATCCCTTTAAATTACACTTAAAGCTGAATGCTAGTACCCTGCAAAACAACTAGTAAAATATGATGTACAGTCATCATGACGAAGACTAAAGAAATTAGTTATTAGAAACTAGTTATCAAGACTATTATGTTGAAAAGGATCTCTCCGTTAAACAGCACTTGGGAAATATTGAAAAATAATAATAATAATCATTTTTCACTGGGGGGCAAATAACTTCCAGCTGTAAACGCACATGCATGCAAAAACTGCTAAGCGAACTCAGACTGGTGATGGCACTACACACTGGTGCTGTGCAGTGGATGTTTTCTCCTGTGTGTGTGTGTGTGCAGCACCTGTTTGAGGAACTCCTCGAGCGCCATCTCCCCCTGTGCCACCAGCAGCACGTCCTTCACCACCATCTCGTTCTTCTGCAGGTCCACGTCCCAGATCTGGCCCAGGCTGAGCTCCGACAGCACCCAGTTGACATGCAGACGCTTCATCAGCTGCTTCCAGTGCCGGTCCTTCAGCGCCTCCGACTTCAGCTCGATCACCAGCATGTTGACCTGCGGAGCGGCACGGTTCAGGGGTCACACGCTACCACAAACAACACAATCCCTGACCGACAAACTGAATTTACATGACATATAATGACGTTAAACCAAGTATGCTGGTGAGCATATATATTAATATAATATTACAGGGTTCTGACACATCATATTAGACAAATTGAAGCACTTTTCAGATTCATTTTCAAACTTTTCCAGCACTTTAATTAGACTCAATTCCCTCTTCATTCATTCATTCATTGTAACTGTGGCATTTGACAAACTGTAGCTTTTAACAATGTAAATGCAGCTTTGCATTAGCCAGAGGGCCGAGCGCTCACCTTCATGTAGCCCTTCAGCAGCCGCTGCACGTACTCATAGGAGGCGTACTGACGCAGCCGCGCAGGGAAGTTCTTCAGCTGGTTGAGGAGTCCGTCCAGACTCTGGCGGAGCTGTGGACACACACACACACACTCTGAGTGAAGCACGCGCCCAGCCTGCAGTGTAAGGAGTGTACTCAGGCTAATACTAGACCTTGCGAGGCTGCACAGAGACCCACGGCTGCTCCTTCATCTGGTCGATCTGCTCCCACACCTTCGACAGCTCTGACCACACACCCTTCAGGTCCTGCAGCTCCTCCAGAGCCACCTGAACACACGCGCATGTTTTTACTCCATTACCTGTACTGTTCGACCAGTGCAAATGCAGGATGTCTAAGACTTATTAATACCAACTTATATGAATATTAAAAAGTAGATGAACTTTAAGACCAACACACCTGCAACGAAAACTCATCTGCATAATAAATCATGAATAAGTAAATGATACACATAAGGGCTCAGCGCTAAGAGTTCCTTCTACTGGGCCGGTCAGACACAGTTTTACTTTTCCAGCCCAAACTGAGCTGCAGAGGTTTGATCAGAGGACGATGACACAACTACTGAATAAAGTCTTTGCTCATTCACGTTTACCATTTCACTGTGATTAATTGCCCAGCCCTACTTGATGAGTATTTGCGCTTCACATGGGTGTGTTATGGAGTGTGTGTGTGTGTCACCTGTACTCTCTCCTCGCTGCTGCTGGGCAGGCCCGTGTCCGTCAGCTCCAGAGCCTCTTTGGCCTTCGCACACTTCTCTCTGTCATCCTTCAGACGGCCGAACTTTCCCTCATAGATGGTGAGCGACTGCAGTGCCTCCTCTGGCCGCAGACTCCCCTGCGCGCGCACACACACGCACACACACACACACACACAGTTGAGACTGCAGGAATACACACCGCTGCTCGTGCGTCCTCCAGCAGGATATATACAGCAGGAACCATGGAGTTAAACTCAACACCTCTTAAGACTCGATCCAGACATTAAGAGCTCATCATGACTTCAGGAGTGAGCCGTTAACATTAGCGACATTTTAACTCACAGTATATTTACTAAATGCTGATTGTAAGAGCACAACTAAAGAGTTTTAGCTTGTGCAGCAGAAAGAACAAGCCACGTCTACTGTTTTCTCATTTAATATTCTGTTTCTCTGGGAACTGCGACACAATACGATTTATAAAAGTAGACGTACAGCCACGGGTTTGGTCTTCTCCCAGTCGGCCAGCAGGTCGGTGGTGCGGTTCTCCACGGCGCGGTCCTCCTGCACGATCTTCATCTGGAGGTTGGCCACCTGCTGCTGGATGGCCGTGTCTTTGCGCTTCATGATGTCGCTGAAGGCGCCCCACTCACCCTCGATGTTGTCAATGTAGAGCCAGGATGGAGGAAACTGGAACCGCTGCTTCTCCAGCAGACGCTGACCGTTGCGGAAGAGCTGCAGACAAGAGCAGAGCAGAATTAAAGGGTCTGTTCACAATAAAATTAACATTCTGTATCATTTACTCATCCTTTACTTCTTCCAAACCTTTGAGTAAAGGAAGATATTTTGAAGAACGTTGGAAACCTGTAACCACTGACTTCCAAAGTATTTGTTTTTCCCACTATGGAAGTCAATGGTTACCGGTTTACAACTTTCTTCTAAATATCTTTAGTGTTTAACAGAGGAAAGAAGCTCAAAGGTTAATAACATCTTGAGGAAGAGTACACAGTGAGTAAATCTTGTTGTTTGTGTGTGCCGTGTCTTTAAGAGTGTATGTTGTTCAGCTCATACTCACGTCCACTTGCTTCTCGAACTGCTTGATCTTGCGTTTGAGCGTCTGCACGTACGTGATGAAGGTGACTGCGTCAGACGTGCTGGCCGTGTCCACAGAGTGCTGCTCCAGCTCTTGCCGAGACTGCAGAACAACACACAACAGCTCAGAAACACTCAATTATATATTATATACACTCAATTATATATTTTCACAATAATGATGGCTCCAAAGCAGATTTACAAAAAAATGCACATTATTACTACATTACAGTCAAAATCAGCAAAGCTCAGCAGTTGTGTACAGGTTTGACAGTATATAAAGATAGTTAAACATTCACTATAATGCACAAACATCCCATAATTCCCTCAGCCGGAGCTCAGGCTCACCTTGGAGATCTGCGAGTGGAAGTCCTGCATGTTGTTTCCCAGCATCTGCCCAAAGCGGCTTAGCACCTCCTTATGCCACGAGTCGTACTTCAGGTTAACTTTAGACTGGACCTAAAGCATGCAGCATAGAGAGATTATTCCCATATCAGCTTCAGCAGCTAGGTCATGGCCAACACAGATCACATTTACAGACTGCAAGAAATGCGTTTCATACTTAGTCTGTCCTGTTTCTAGTCCAACTATCTAAAAACTCTTAAATCAAGAAGCATTTTCTAGACAAGCACAACATATAGTCTCGTTTTCAGAAATAATAAGTCAAAAGGAAGCAAGTTTTTCCTTAAAACAGGCTAAATAATCTGACAATGGAGTAATCACAATAATCTTGTAATGCTGAAAGCGTGTTGTGAAAGGCTCCACCATCTCCATCATGAGCAGAATGATGATCCTCTCACCTTGCCGTAGTCGATGATGACGGGCCCGAACTCTTTCCGGGTCTCTGCGTTGTCGAAGGTGCCGCGGGCCTTGCGGATCTGCACCAGCAGTGCCTGCCACTTGTTCAGGTCTTCCTCCAGCCGGTTGTAGATGTTCTCCGGCTGCATGTCCCACAGACACTGGTACTGCAGCCACACCTGGAGGAGCAGCGCAGAACATGCAGACCACATCATCACCATATTTCCCCCCCGATATTGATATATCACAATATCAGTGACGCTGCGATACATCGATATAATCACAAGTAATACTTCCACGATATTATCCCGATATTTACTTGGCACCAGAATATCAATAATGTCTCACAACCGGAAATATCATGAGAAATGGCAATATGGATATTTCTTCCCACACTACACAGTGTCTGCATGAGTTGTAGAGCTGACCTTGACGTACTGCTCCACCTCGGACACGTTCTCCTTGACTGCGTTATAGGCCTCCTCCAGAGCGGACGGGCCGTCGGGCATCCGGGTCAGAGCGTTCCTGTAGAACTTCTCCTCCTCCGACAACTCATAGTGAACACCCACCTGTAAAACAAGCAGGAATTCACTGCACTATACTGCAGTCAAATACTAATATAAATCACAACAAACTACATTTCAATGAAAAAAATAAGAGTTCTGAATACATATTTCACTGCTGCTTTTGTTCTGTAGGGAGAATAATAGATCAAAACACGTTTACTGTCACCCTACAACCTGTGGGAGCGTTTACTGTAATATTTCTACCATAATATTGTAGTCTAAAAGCAATCATGATCATTTGAAAGCTCTAGTTTCCATATCTGGTGGCTGACTTTTGACAGATAATACTGAGCAACAGTTATTTATTCATTTGCGACAAGGACACTAAGACTCATAAAGCATTACTTTGCTACAGCAATCCACATGTAAACATTCTTTAGACGTTTTTTATAGGCTGAATTCAAATCAAATACCATCAAACTGCACACACTACTATAGAATTTGATGCCTACTTTACAAATATTGTCAAAAGTATGAATAAATATGATTTATATTCCTCAAAACATACACAGAAATAGGAGGTGCCCTAATATGGTCATCAACGTAAACTGGAGACCTCTGGTGGTCATGTCTGGTACTGCAACCAAACTAAATCTGACTGAAAGCTCATTTTTTGAGATATCAACTTCAAATTTGGAATATAATTTGTTCAGATAATAGAACCATTTAAGCCACTATTAAGGGGTTAAAGAGAGAATAAATGAGGAAGCTGCAGACGCCAACACACACACACACACACCTGATATCTCTGACTCTGGATTCTGGGTAAAGAGAGGATGTTCATCTTCCATGCAAACATCTCCTGGTAGAGCCGGTAGCGGCAGTCTTCAATGGGCGGGTTCAGGTAGATCACCTGGTTGGTGATGCGCAGCTCGTGGATGATGTTCTGTGGGTAAAGAGAGTAGTTCAGTGTGGAGATCACAGATTAACACAGAATTAACACAGAAAGAAAGAGCTCAGAGGCCTATCTGGCGACTCTTGCCTTAATCCGGGGCTCTCCTCCGGGTTTGTGGCTGACTTGAGGAGCCTCTGTGTCCATGTCCACGTCAGCCTTGTCCTCCATCTGGCCCCTAAGAACCTGCGTCCAGGCTTTGAGTCCCGCCTGTAGACGCACACCTAGGATGCGCTCGATCTACAAGCAAACGCAGGATTTGTTTATTTATTATCAGTGAATTATGGCAGGGTTAGACATAACTCAATGTATCATGATAATGAACATGCATATATACACTGTGTGCACTTTAAAATCATCATTTAATACTGATACTATAAATAAGTGCTTTTAAGATTATTCAGATTGCAGAGGTGTTCATATAAGTCAAATGCTTGGAGGTTTAATTGCTTAATAGTTGAGCATGAACATTTCCACATGTTAATCTGGACTACAGCATGCTGACATACTGACTGAACACTCTATAAATATTCATATTCTTCCTGCAGGGACTTTTCTAGTGAGCAGATGATGGTCAGCTCTGCGCACACAGCCGGTGTTTCTCACCTCGATGTCCAGCTTGTTGACCCAGATGGGTAGGTTGGAGTAGGAGTGCAGGTTGAGGTCATCCACGGCCTTCTGAATGCGGTTCAGGATCTCGGTGAACATCTTGTGCTCATACATGCAGGTCTCCAGAGAGCGAACCTCCAGGTCAATCTTCTCCTCGATCAGGAGCAGATCATCCACCTGACAGTGAAGATCAGCACATTTACACCGGTGCTCAGCTGACATTATTACATCGTTAAGCACAGACAACGAGATTATTCAGAAGCCTGAGAGGGTTATCAGCAATAACACTAACACATCAGCACCTCAGATCAGGACTTTCACAATTAATTATTACAATCAGCTGGGATAAGTCCTCATGCTGATTATTATAGAGGTTTGTCTATCTGAACTCTTTATTTCTTCAAGTAAAAAATCCACAGAATAATGGAGGATTATATTCTTCAATAACAGAAGAGAGTCTGACCTTCTCCTGGAAGTTGAAGACGGTTTCGGCCAGCCGCTGCACGTACGGGTCCAGCTTGTAGGACTCCCAGACCAGCGAGATGCCCTCGGTAATAAGCGCCTGCACCTCCTTCTTCAGGCCAGCCACCAGCAGCGAGATGGAGACGCGCTCCTCCACCTTCTCACAGGTGCGCTCATAGGTGCGCACGCTCTCGATCAGCGAGATGGCGAACGGGTACAGCTGGTTGGCCTGATGCGCCTTGTTGACGATGGCGAGCGGCACGCGGAAGCTCAGCCACTTCAGGTTGCGCACCTCCTTGGAGAGCGTGATGATCTCGGGCAGGAAGTTGACCTTGAGCTTCAGCACGGTGCCGGTGCGTCCGCGCGCCCGAGTGTTCTCGATGGTGAAGATGCGCCCGGAGACGCCCAGGTTGCGCTGCTGCACCTTCCGGGCCCAGTCGTCGAAGATCTCCTGCGTGTTGAGCTTGGCCCGGAAGCTGTCCCCGTCCTGCTTGAGCTTCAGGCCCTCCACGTGGTTCTCCCAGCCCTTGCCCAGCACGTCCTCCACCCGCTTCATGTAGGCCGTCAGCTGCCGGTCGATCTGCTTGGCCCAGATGATGGATCCGGACACCGGCGGCAGGTCCCGCACGTGGCTCATCTTGCAGGACTGGCTCTGCGGGTACTGCACCTTGAACTTGTCATGCAGGGACTCGATGTCGTCTTTGACTCGCTGGATCAGCTGCGTCTGGTACTCCCGGATGGCTCCGCGGATGTGCGGCCGCACGAACAGAGCGTTGAACCGGGAGAAGATGCGGAACATCTCGTTGGCGTTTTTGGCGGTGCCCAGCTGGTCGCGCAGGCGTGCGGTGATGCGCGTCTCCACGCGGTCGATGCGCTCGTCGTAGCGCTTCATGGCTGCCTCCCACGCCTCCATGCCCTCCTTGGAGACATCCAGCCCGTCCACCTCCTTCACGTTCTCGTAGGCCAGGTTCACCTCCTCGATGGCGTTGGCGTCCGCAGCGTCAAACAGCACCTCCGCCACCTTCAGATCGGCCGGCTCCGCGCTCTCGCCCTGAGAGTGCTGCGGTACGGCGGACACCTGCGCAGGTGAGCAAACAATAAGAGAAGAGCTTTCACAGCATGATCTAGCTACATCCGACAACTCAATTCAATCATTTCTACAGCACTTTTACAATGTAGACTGTGTGACAGCAGCTTAACAGATGAAGTTCTGGCAGGATTATAGCGATGGGCGGTTTGCAGCAGACAAACATTAAACACAGCCTTTCAGTAGCGCAGAGTAATGTACTGCATGCCCAAACAATAGATATTAAACCTCTTCAACATTGCTAAAAGTAGAGGAGTGACTGAAATTTGCTGGTTTGCACAGTTTTAATTTATTCATTCATGTTTTTTTAATGCAATATCAGCAGCTTTGGCTATATTGATGGCAACACTTGTACTAAGCATTCAATATATAGTTTACAACTATAACAGTTTCTTATTCATCATGCATTGTACAAAAACAAACAACAACACTGATAATAAAAATCATAAAGGACCTTTCAATTTAATTAAAGATAAATACATTCCTTTAAATATTTCCTGTATAAAGACTCTAATATCATTTATAAACACACATTTAATTAAACTATATTGTATAGTCAAAATATTTTTACACAAGTTTGTGTTCCCTTTCAATAAATATGAGTGTCGCAGTTCTAAAGCTAGTTTTCAAATGTTTTTTGTTTGCTAGTTATTGTATTTTCTAGATCTGAGCTGAACTATCTGCATGAAGCACATGATCAGCAGCTGAGGTGATCACTGTAATAGCGGTTTATGCTGCTGCTGTTCAGCCGTGATGGCGCAGAATCAGAAACTCTGCATGTGCTGTCAGAGCGGTCAGCACAAAACCTCCTTTAACATGTAAAAATAGCTTTCATCATCATGTGTGGCGTTCACCTGAGGCTGTGTGAGAAACTGAGATGTGAGAGCTGTTTGTCTGAGCCGGTGTGTGTATAACGGCAGCTCTGTCTTCAGATGAACACACTGATGAGCTTGACCAGAATCAACACTGATCTCAATAATCACACTCCTGTGGTCTTTACAGAACAGAACGCTCCATTACTGTCTTATTACTGCGATGCTGCTTAGAAACAAGCCACTGCATGTATGTAGAAATGATCGGCTCGCAATCAAATGAACAAAACAACATTTGCATCCAAGGGTCGGTTCACACAAACATTAATTCTGTCATCCATTTTCACTGGTTTCAAACTTGTGAGAGTTCTGTTGAACACAAAACAAGATATACTGAAGAACGCTGGATAAAACAGACATCGGCTTCCACAGTATTATTTGTTCCTACTATGGATTATTTCAGCATTGTTCAGCAGAAGAAACTCAAGATTACACTGATAAATGCTTTTCTTACTGTAGTTTTTGTCCTGTTTGGAGTTCAAATATTAAAAACAATCTTAAAATCTAGAAGCATTTTCAAGACAAGCCAGAAATATTTTGTTTTCAGAATCAATTAATTAAAATTAAAGTAGTTTTCCTTAAAACAAGCAAAATAATCTACCAGCAGGGGAAGTGGCTCATCTTGCTTTCTTTTTTTATTGAATTTTCACAATCATACAGACATAAGACATTTTCACAACATAAATAAATAGATTGAAAATAATTTTTTTAAAAAGAAAGAAAGACTCGAAACAAAACAAGGTGAAAAAGAGCTCAGATTATATATGAAACTCCCTCAAATAAAAGTGAAAAGCACTGCAGACAGTAATACAGCCACAATATTCCCTTCAATATAACAGGGCAAAGACTGGATTGCAGATAATCCAAAGATGGAGTCCAAACTTCAGTTGTTTGTGTAATGCATGAGTAAGATGCTCCAGAGGAATTAACTCAATCTTGCTTTCTGCTTGAAATGAGATTATTCTGCTTACCCCATCGACACGACACTATATCTCTTGCTAGTCTAGAAAATGCTTCTTGATTTAAGAATTCTTTGATATTTGGAGTAAAAACAAGACAAAAAGCCCAAGTAAGAAAAGAACCACGAGTGAGTAAACGTAGTTGTGTGTGAAGCTTCCCTCTTTAGAGTGTGTGTGTGTGTGTGTGTGTGTGTGTGTGTGTGTGTGTACCTGTGGTCTGAGCACGCGCACGATGACGGCCCGCAGCTGCTCGTGCTGCCGTCTGAAGCGCCGCATGTGGTCCAGACGGGCCTGCAGCTTACGGTGAGCTGGACTGAGACGCCACACCATCTTCAGGTTCTCCTCCCGCTTCCTCTTCACGATGTCCCTCAGCAGAACCTGCAGCTTCTCATACTCGTCCTCCCACGTCTGGAAGACCTCGAAGCAGGCCACCATCACCTGCGCAGCACACAGAGAGAGAGTTTACTGACGTATCAGCTTCTCTGGCTTTATCATGGCACATAAACAGTTTACAAATGTTCTATTAATGTCACTTAAACATTCATGGATGGAGTAATAGTGAAACGGTGTGTGCAGCAGTGTGTCATCACCTTTTCGAACTCCTCGTAGGTCACATGCATGAGCTTGCGCGTGCCCAGCACTTTCAGCAGCTGAGAGCTCAGGTCTCTGGAGATGGCCTCCACCAGACGCAGCGCCCGCTGGATGGGGTATTTGGTGTTGCGGATCTTGCGCAGGTGAGTGAAGATGGCCACCAGAGCCTGCCGGATCTTATCCAGCTCAGTGGCCGACAGCAGATCATTGAGCGGGAAATCCTTCATCAGAGGATTATAGTCGTTCACCGTCTCCACAGCCTGCTTCAGCCCTGCACGAACACAACTAGCATTAGATTTACATGCACAGATGACAATTAGACTGAAAAATCACAGAAAACATGAGGGAATACAGCAGCGTTTCCATCAGTGATGCACAGAAGAGCATAACCTCCTCTGTTGGGATTCGCCACTGTTGTGTTTGTTCTCCTCTAATAAATGAGTTGCGCCTCAGAAGACAAAGACGTAACGCAGTGAGGCGGGAGTGCAGACAGATGCAGAGTTTGTTTGTATATAAACTGGAGTTTTAAAGTTGATCCTACTCAGTTGTGTGCATACGTTCCTTTATGCACATTTCCAAAATGTAGGCACATCTCGGCATTTCCATCAAGCGTTTTTATGTGATATTCCAAAATACACATGATAATAGGTGGACAGAAACACGGCTAATGACACATTAGAGATCAGAGGAATGGAACAGCAGCTTTAAGGGTTCGTTCACCTAAAGATTTTACTTCTGTCATTAATCATAATACTCAGTCGTCATTTTTGTTTTTTTTACGTGCACAAAAGCATTCTCATGGAGTGATTGGAGAATTCTTTTCTGCACTTTGAGCGTCTCAGGACTCTTGCTGTCTATGGAGCATGAGGAGATCTCGCACTTCAGCTAAAATATTCACTTGTCAATTTGTATATTTGCATTCACTATTACTTTTATTTTTTAAATATATTTATTATCTGTTTTTGTCCTGTCTCTGTAATTCTGTTGCACTGTAGAAGCTCTGTCACCAAAACAAATTCCTTGTATGTGTGAAAATACCTGGCAATAAAGCTCTTTCTGATTCTGATTCTAAAACATCCTCATCTGTGTCTGAAGATGAACAAGAGCTCAGGGGATTAACACCACATGAGAGTAATTAATGACAGAATCTCCATTTCTGTGTGAACTATCCCTCTCCTTCAGACGTGTGTGTGTGTGTGTGTGTACCGGTGTCTGTGTCGAAGCTGACGGTGGCGTGGAAGCGTTTGCCGTGCTTCAGGATGTCCAGCGTCAGCAGCACCTCCGGGCTCTCCCTCTTCTCCTGGATGCGGTTCAGGGCTCGCTCCAGATTCAGCCAGAAGCTGATCTCCTGCAGGGCCGTCCCGGAGGCCGGGTCTCGGTCCAGTTTGGTCACCTGTAGACACACAAACACAGATGAAGGATTTGACGGAGAGCCTGGAGAACACTGCACATCAGCTGATCAGCGCACACACTGCAGGCTGACTTTACCATGCACACCGGAAATGATCAAATATCCCTTTCTGTGTTTAACGTCATGCCAGCTTCCATGGCTATTTTTATGGGGAGAAAGTATACAGCAGATATAGATTCTATTAAATGGACAGTTCACCCCAAAATGAAAACTGAACCATCATTTACTCTCCCTCAAGCTGTTCCAAACATTTCAGTTTCTTGCTATGTTGAACACAGAAGAAGATATTCTGAAGAAAATCTGAAGATTGACTTCCATAATATTTCTGTTTCTTACTATAGAAGTCAATGGTTACAGGTTTTCAACATTTTTCTAAATATCTTCTTTTGGTGTTCAACAGAAGAAACCTATAAATGTTTGAAACACGTGTGAGTAAATGATGACAACTGTAATTTTTGGGTGAATTGTGGCTTCGGGTTTTACAATTTACTTTCGCTATAAAGTCTAAAACTGTATTTGGATTAGGGTTAGGGTTAAAATCACTCCAAAAGAACGAACTGAATAAAATGACTTCCTCAGAGAATTAAAGCCAGCATAGTACAACAGAACACGCTTCATAGCTAAAGAACGTGTACAAACAGAGCTCGTGGAGGATCTCTGAAAATATTCACTTTGAAAATTGACTTATCATTAATCAAAAGGTGGAACAGTTTATCAAAATATAGTAGAATTAATTATATTTTATACATCTTTCATGGCTATCGCTATCATGATATAGTGGAACAATGAGCAGCTCAGTTATTTAAAAAATAAACACTTTTTGGGCTGATTTTTATAATGAGATATAAAGCATCACTATCAGTACAGCACACTGATTATATAGTCATAAAAACATCATCTGTGTCTCTATATCTGCCAAAAAGGCATGTGTTTGTGCATGTGAATGTGTTTCATTATTCAAGGCTGTATTCAGACATTGGTGTGTAACTGCTCTGTCATAAAACAAAACTCTAAGGTAATCTCAGTAATGAAAAGTAATGGAAAGTGATTTGACACTAAATGAAATGTTTTTTTCATCTCCACATTGTGCAGCTCTTCTGTGGATAAAAAAATAATAATAATTCATGGCTTTAGTATGAAATTAATAACATTTAGCGTTTAGTGTGTGTGTGTCAGCTCTGATGTTTGCTGTAATAATAATAATAATAATAATAATGTGCACCTTCTGTATCTCCCGGATCCAGCGGTTGACTCCGGACTGCAGCTGGTTCAGGAATGTGGGATCCTCCACTTTATCCCCGAAGTCAGTGACCTTGGGCTTCTCTCCGCGCTCGTAGAACTGCTTGGCCACGTTGCTGATGATGGGGTGGATGAGAAGGCTGATCTCAGGGATCTCGATGTTCTGCTGGAGGTGCAGTAACCCCATCTCCAGCTCCGCAATCTTCTTCTCCACCGACGGGGCCATTTTATCCCCATCCCTGACACACACACACAGGAATACAGGAGGGATATGAAGGGAGACGTCACAGAATCTGCTCACATTTTTGGCTATTTCTGCACTTATTTTTGTAAAATAATCTGTGCTGTTGGGTTGTTTTCATCCACTCTGGGCTAATTTTGAGTCTTATTTTGGCCTCTGCTTTCTCTGTGTTTCAGCAAATTTGATGATTTTTGCTGACAAATCTAATTTTGACACATTTTGGGAAAATGCTTTGAAAATGTCCAAAAACTCAACAATACTCTCTGGGCAGATTGACTCCCCTTTGGTGATGTTGGTGCTGTTTTTGCATGATCATATGCAGTCATGGCTCTGCAATCTATAAATGTGATTATAATGGAAATTAATGGGGCAAAAACTGCACCAACATCACCAAAGGGGAGTCAATCTAAACAATACACATGGTAAAACTTAAGGTTTACAATGAAAATCCAATTAGATCCAATTGGTTGGTAATCAAAGCAAGTCTATCATATATTAGATCTACTAGAAGACAGACAATATTACTTTACAAAGTATATTGTGCATAAATCATACATAAACATTTGCATATTAGTCAATAATATTACAAAATGTTGAATATTATTTGCTTTATTAAATAGACTCAGTGATGGACTAAATAATCTGCGGTCACAGACTCTGTGTGGGTCTTGTAATATCCCGGGTCAGACAGAATCTGCAGACATTATTTGTCATTTCTGCACATTATTTTCATGATGTAACTTTAAGTGTGTATCTCCCGTCTCCAGCAGCTGTGTATGTATGTGAGGACATACACCTGTGGCTGGGCCTGAGCTCACCTGTCTGCTTTGCCGGACTCTCGGATGTAGGATTTGAAGTACGGAGCAACAGCATTGCTGATGAAGGAGTGCAGCGTCTCGTACGGAGAGTCTTCGCTCAGAGTCAGCACACGCACCTGTGTGGAGATGGGCTTATCTGCGTCGATCACACCTGTGCGCTTGATCAGGGCCAGACTGGAGGAGCACGCACACACACACACACGGACACGGACACACACACACACACTCCTGTTAACCTCAGAATCAGCAGACTGTAGTTAAACTAACTGCTTCCATCAAAAAAAAAAAAAACAATCAATAACAATCAGTTAATGTTCACCTGTGAATGTACCAGCAGTCATGTTGTCTTCAACCTGACACAACTCTTTCGCACAATATTGTTCTGTCTTATGTAAAAGTACTTGTACAGACTGTCTTAGGTTGTTTGTATAATCATGTATGTGTAGTATGTGTTAAAATAGCTCGTACGTCCATGTTGTTCATATTTATGATTATTTACGTCACACCGTCGTCCTGTGAGACACATTTCAGTCAACTGTATGTCCACACATGTAGCTCAATCACAATAAAGCTCAGCTCATCTGGTCTTTATTTGCTTTTGTCTGTTCCACTGATTTGTAAATTAAAATGTATTCTTGACTTAATTATGGTGTTGTTGTGGTGCTGTTGGAAGGACTCAGACTAATGCTCTAAAATCTTTATTTTTCTTCTGTTGCATCCTTTAACATCCCTCTTAAAAATATTTTGACCTTTGATTAATGACGTTTTGTAGCATCCGCTTACCTGTTGGACTTGAGGCCGTAATGGATGTCGATGCTGACACTGTAGGAAATACACTCGCGCTCCTCCTCTCCTTCATCACCCACATCCTCTGCTCAAACACACACACACACGCACAAGCCTCAGTGAAAAATCGGCTGTATATGAACACTAAAAGACATCATTTAATGAAAACATGTGGAAGAAAAGAACATGAGCATGTGACAGAAGCAGAGCGGATATCAGCAGACTGCACGAGAGTGTGTGTGTGTGTGTGTGTGTGTGTGTAATAGTGTTTGAGTGTGAGAGGACCACCTAAACAGAATGAAACACTGTGTACTGTAAATAATGTTTCATTCTCTGATATAAAAATAATTATATTAAATAACTAAAACTGCTAAACTAACTTTAGGCATCTACACACACTGCTGCTCTCTGCCGATGATGATGATGAAGTGCTTCTATAACCCTCATTTATAACTCACTCTGGATAAACGTGTCTGCTACATGAATAAATATATATATAATATATATATTCTTTAACCCTTGACATGCTCTCTGTATTGTTTACCACATTACTCGGAGTATTCAGTCTGAAATTGCATGTAAGAATGACTTCAAACCCACATTAGCACTGTTTGTTTGACTATTCATGTTATATTTGCAAAGAATTATTCTCTGAAATTTTATCATGGAGAAAGTCTGAATATAAAACCAACTTAACCCCAATTACAGTCTGTAAAGTTCAAAAATAATGGAAACCTGTGCAATGTCCCCACAAACTAATGTGTGTGTGTGTGTGTGTGTGTGTGTGCATAACGAATGTAGTGTGTGTGTGTGTGTTAAAGTTGGTTTAATATTTGCAAATGTGTACTTTCTCCTTAATATAATATCAAAACAGCATTCTTAGCACATTCTGAAGGGGAAATGCGTTATATTACCAGCCAATGACTAATCAATGTCCAACATTGTCTACAGTGGATTAAACAGTGCTCTAATGCTGTTTCAGTCATTCTTACATGTTATTTCAGGCAGATCACTCACAGTATAGTGTGGTAAACAATACTAGGAGCCTGTCACAGGCTGTCACTGTTCAGAAATGAACGAAATGCGAGTATTAACGCAGCATGTCCTCAGTAGCTGATCGTGATGTCATTGATCTGCAGTGCAGCAAACCCGCCCTGATCGATCACCTGCTACCTCCGACTGCTCATAAAACTAATCCACCACATTATTTCCCTTCTGAAACACGACTGGAGCACATAAAACTCTGCGATAATTTGACAATATTCGCCTCAGCAGAACACAATAACCGGACGCAGCTCCGCACTGCGCATGCTCAGCGGAGGCGGTAGACGTTAACCCTTCCTCTGCCGTTAACGGGTGATGATGGCGGTGTCGGCTGCGGGATTAACCTTTCAGCGCGCTCCGCTCCACCAGAATGGAGTGAATCTGCGGGTCTGACAGGAACTTCCTCATCTGCTCCAGCGCGCTCTTCTCCTCCAGCGCGCTCTCCAGAGACGCGGGCGGGTCGGCGCCATCTTCCAGCAGCAGCGGCACCAGCTTTCGAATGTGTTTCTGCAGCACTGACACGTCCGCCACCGTCTGCACGGCCGCGGAGACCTCCATCCCGCCGCCGCCGTCCTCTCCTCCGCCGCTGTCAGACATTTCCCGACACTAAGAACCGCAATGAGCCGTTAAACCGAGCCGTAACAGAGAGCAAGCTGTATCACGGACTCTGACACATCGCCTAATGGCCAGCGCCCAGTGCGGAGGACAACTTTATTGTTTGCCGGAAGTCTGTGATATGTAGTTCTTCCACCGTAGGAGCGCATTGAGCGAACGTGACACTTAAACTACAAATCCCAGAAAAGCGTCACGAGCGCTTCCCGCCGCAGCGATCCAGTCTATGATCCACACCCAATGACGTAATAATTTGGAGAAAATAATTAATAATAATATTTTATGGGCGACCGTAAAACATCTCATATCATCTGGCGCTTTTTGCAGATTAATCAATAAAGTATTAACTGACTGAATCACACTGGTAAACTGATGAATAAAGCATATCTGGATGGCACTGATCTGTTTCTCTGACCAAATATATATTATAAATATATGGTGGATATATGTTATATCTGTGCTGTTCAATACAAGACTTGCAAACGGCCTGAATGAGTTTTACTGCAGGTTTGAGAAAACA
>CAIGQV010015111.1:34683-53015 GCA_903798115.1 Danio jaintianensis
ATACAACACCAACACACACAATACAGCACTGCACACTATTACACATGACAATAAGAGTCACTTTTTACAACGTTTACGGGTTAAAAGGTGTTGGAAGAGAGATAAAGATCCCATAATGACATTCACAAGCAGAAATAAATGTGGAAAAATAAAAACATGAATCAAACTAATGAGAGGTGGCATGGTGGCTCAGTGGTTAGTACTGTGGCCTCACAGCAAGAAGGTCGCTGGTTCGAGTCCCGGCTGGGTCAGTTGGTGTTTCTGTGTGGAGTTTGCATGTTCTCCCCGTGTTGGCGTGGGTTTCCTCCGGGTGCTCCGGTTTCCCCCACAGTCCAAACACATGCGCTATAGGGGAATTGATTAACTAAACTGGCCGTAGTGTATGAGTGTGTGTGTGAATGTGAGTGTATGGGTGTTTCCCAGTACTGGGTTGCAGCTGGAAGGGCATCCGCTGTGTAAAACATATGCTGGAATAGTTGGCGGTTCATTCTACTGTGGCGACCCCTGATGAATAAAGGGACTAAGCCGAAGGAAAATGAATGAATGAATGAAACTAATTTGCGGATATTTTTACAGTGAACAACACAGTTTGTAAATATTTAATATTAATATTTAATATTTAAAGTAATATTTTCCGTCTTTTAGTAGATATACAGTATATTATATCAGACACTTTGTTTATTAAAGAAGTGGATCTTATTTTGATGTCATGTTTTGGGTTTTAGTGATTACATCTCAAAATCATTCCGGTAAATCCACAGATTATTTCACAACATTCTGCGCAGAAATAGCAGAAAGTGTGTGTGGATGATGTAGCGGACAGAGATCTGTGTGTGAATGATCCCTCATCAGGAAATCAGCAGTGTAACAGGACCTGCGCTGTGCTCTGGTTTCAGGGTGTGAATAAGAGCGTCAGGACTCCTCCGAGCATCAGACCGTCCGACCCGAGCGCGCTGAAGAGGAGCCGGCGGCTGAGCACATCACACTTCCCCATCAGCCGGAGCCGAGAGCTGGAGCCGCTGGCCGGACTCACAGGTACACCAGTGCGCTGATGCAGACTCAGAAACATGGAGAGTTAACACACACACACACACACACACACACACAGCCCATACAGTAAAAATATATATTTTTCCTGGCCAAAATATATGTTGTATCTGTGTTGTTCAATAAAATACAATTTTGAAATAAAAAATATACAAATATTCTTTCATTTCAAACTAAATAAATGAAAACCTTGTTAAAATATATATATATATATATATATATTAGTGGTGTAACGGATCACAAATCTCACGGTTCGGATCACATTATGGTTTTTAGTCACGGATCGGACCATTTTTCGGATCAGCCAAAAAGGGGAGGAGACAAATGTCATGTCCTTTCCATTTATTACAGAAACAGCACTGCAAGACACTTTTGGTTTTAACAAACAGAACTTAGAAGCTGTAATTTATTCAAAATAAAATGAAGAAATAATCAGCTGAATAAAAAAGTGTGGCGACGCGGTGGCGCAGTGGGTAGCACGTTCGCCTCACAGCAAGAAGGTCGCTGGTTCGAGCCTCGGCTGGGTCAGTTGGCATTTCTGTGTGGAGTTTGCATGTTCTCCCCGTGTTCGCGTGGGTTTCCTCCGGGTGCTCCGGTTTCCCCCACAAGTCCAAAGACATGCGCTATAGGGGAATTGGGTAAGCTAAAATTGACCGTAGTGTATGTGTGTGAATGAGTGTGTATGAATGTTTCCCAGTGATGGGTTGCAGCTGGAAGGGCATCCGCTGCGTAAAACATATGCTGGATAAGTTGGCGGTTCATCCCACTGTGGCGACCCCAGATTAATAAAGGGACTAAGCCGAAAAGAAAATGAATGAATGAATGATAAAAAAGTGTAAAATGTTCAGTACTGTGGAAAATTCACTGTTAGTACTACTGTTGCTGATAACGCTAGATGTATAAAGTGTATATTTAAATGTATATTTAGTCTCATCTTCAATAAATGATTCAGTTATTCACTCATAAAACTTCATGTTTCAGTGTTAGATGATCATTTTTGAAGAATTATTCAGTGGCGTATTTTTGACGACTGATTGTCGCCACCTACTGGTTAAATAATGTAATTGCTGCCTACAACTTTCATTTTTGAGCATCGTTAAATGCATATGACGGTGATTTTAATTTTGACCATAAACAGCAGTGGTTTTATCTAAACTATAAACTGTTCTCCCAGAACTGATGTGTTATTTGACTGTAACTTTATAACTAACTCAAAAGACTAAAGACTCAATCTCTTAGGATTAATAAACATATGCAAATCACCATCATTTATAATGGATGTTGCGTGGGTGTTGAGATCCTGATCTTTTAATGATTAATCGTGCAGCTTACACTGAATGCATTAATGCAGGCTACACAGTAGTGACAGAAAACACCTTTAATGAAACCCACCACATCCCGTATAACCCACCACAACTTCTTCCGTCATCATTATATTTTACAGGAAAGCCTAAATGCTTTCATACATGTGACTTGAATGGCGTGAGAGGCGATCTCTCTGCAATCGTAACAAATTTAGGATTAATCTACCAGTAAAAAAAAGCATTAATTCGCGGGTCACATGTGTTCCGAACTATGAGTTGTGATCCGGGTCACGGATCAATCGAGATCCGTTACACCCCTAATATATATATATATATATATATATATACACACACAGAGTACTGATTCAGATGCTTCAAGCTTATATAACTGTGCCATTGCATGAAGCACCTTTTGCCTCTAAGATACTTAAGTGGAGCTCTCTCCTTACCTGAGACAATAAATTAGGGATGTTGCATATAATCCTTTAAACACGTCTCTTATGACCGTTTAGTGTGGACATGTCATGGTCAGAAGCAGCATCACCGAGCCGCTATGAATATGCAGGAGACTCGTGGATCTTTCAGGAGAGTTCATAAGGTTGGCTGAGACACTGGATAGGGGAGATCGCTCTGCTCGCATCACAGCAGCTCAAACACTGGATATACGATTGCAAAAGTCCATCACCCACACAAATCTCGCCCATAGACTGTAAACAGAGGTGGGCTCACATCTGTACATGTTTTATCTGCTGCATCATTTACCTCCTCAGGTGTTCTAGCTGCTGACGTATAACCTGGTGCACAGGTGTGTCCTCTTCTGCCTGTAAACTCATACACACGTGTGATCGGTTCATGAGATCGGCCAGACCAGCGAGGACCGACTGAGTCCCGAAATATGATTATCGGCTGATACTGATCTCCGGCCAATCGATCTGAGCATCCCTAACATATACAGCGCTCAGCATAAATGAGTACACAACCTTTTGAAAATGAATATTTTCATCCATTCCTCAGTGAATATAGACATCAGAGTCTGCTGCATTTAAACAGAAAAGTTTTAAACAACAGTGATATTCATTAACAACCATTTGGTCACTGAACATCTTTAGGAATAGAAGATTATACATTTACATCCAAACCAGTTATTGCAACAAAAAATAATAACAAAACTACAAAATTGTAAATAATTTTATATATTTTTTATGATTCTCTTGATTTTTTCAGTTTAATATTTTCCCCAACATATTAATTTGTGTGTAGTGATCTTACAGTGATCTTCTCAGGTGTGATCAGCCAGAGTTTAGTTTAGGTTTTAACAGGGGGCAAACACTGTTTCACACTGTTATTTGCAATATTTCTTTCAGTAAATAAGTAATGGATTCATATGTGTGCATGTTCTTCTTATGCATCAAATATGAGCTTCAAACCTTTTCTTCATGGAGACATGTTGAGTTCTTCCATCATTTGCAGTTTCTAAATTGCATTTTTAGTCATTTTCTTACCCATTTTTAAGCAGTTTTCTCTATTATTTTCTGTTAAGCTGCTTCTGACCATGACATGTGCACACTAAACGGTCATAAGAGACGTGTTTAAGGGATTATATGCAGCATTCTTCATTTATTCTCTTAGGTAAGGAGAGAGCTGCACTGAAGTATCCCACTTAGAGGGAATAGATGCTTTATGCAATGGCACAGTTATATAAAGCTTGAAGCATCAGAATCGGTGGTATCGTCCCATCACCATGACAAGGAATCGGTACTTAATATTGGTGCAAAAATCCTGAGTGGAGCTATATATATATATATATATATATAATTTTCAGTATGTTGATTGGCTGATGTACAAATAAAGGTTTTCCTAATGTTACATGCGACTGTGTTTTCTGTGCATTTGTAGAAAATATTTGCATGTAAATATATTCAGTATTTTATTTTATGTTTAAAATTATTTGTACATTTGTACGGCGTGTGAGAGGATGAGCTGCGGATCTGGATACCTGTGTGGTTTTGTCCACCCTAAGCAGCAGGTCAGGCCTCAGATTAAGAATTGATGATTCTGGTGTTTTCTCCTAATGAGCCGGATGTCCGTGATGCATAATTTAGATCTGGGCGGATGTTCATGATTGTTGATATGCATCTCAATGACACGCGTTACCTTCTGTACATCTACAAGACACCCACTGAGAGTGTGTGTGTGTGTGACACTGTTTTCTCTGACACTGCTATCATCCTCATACAGTTAAAAATATATATTTAGAAATATATTTTAAAATGGGCGGCACGGTGGCTCAGTGGTTAACACTGTGGCCTCACAGCAAGAAGGTCACTGTTTCGAGTCCCGGCTGGGTCAGTTGGCGTTTCAGTGTGGAGTTTGCATGTTCTCCCCTTGTTGGCGTGGGTTTCCTCCGGGTGCTCCGGTTTCCCCCACAGTCCAAACACATGCTCTATTGGGGAATTGATGAACTAAATTGGCCGTAGTGTATCAGGGCTTGAAATTAACTTTTTTACTTGGTAGCACCGGTGCTCCCAACTTCAAAAATTTAGGAGCACCCACCAAAAATGAATGAGCACCACTGCAAATTGTATATTAAGGGATTTATTGTATTTGAAAACAACACCAATCATTCATTCATTCATTCATTTTCATTTCGGCTTAGTCCCTTTATTAATCTGGGGTCGCCACAGCGGAATGAACCGCCAACTTATCCAGCATATGTTTTTACGCAGCGGATGCCCTTCCAGCTGCAACCCATCACTGGGAAACATCCATACACACTCATTCACACACATACGCTACGGACATGTTTAGCTTACCCAATTCACCTATACCACATGTTTTTGGACTTGTGGGGGAAACCGGAGCACCCGGAGGAAACCCACGCGAACACGGGGAGAACATGCAAACTCCACACAGAAACGCCAACTGACCCAGCCGAGGCTCGAACCAGCGACCTTCTTGCTGTGAGGCGAACGTGCTACCCACTGCGCCACCGTGACGCCCCCAACACCAATCAGTACAAACAAAAACCAGAAACAACTATCTAACTAATGCTGTGATGGCTTATTGATATTTGCGCAATAATTCCAAAATTAATGTCTAATAATTATAAAATATTAATCATGACTAGGTTGACAATAATACTAACAATGAATTACATTTCTCATTATCATGCTGCCTTGAATGTGAGTTATCTGCTATAAAAGTCCTACTGTTACATTATGAAAAATAAATATGGTTTGCATCAAACAAAAATGAAGCATTGCAGTAAGAAATATCCATTTTGCACTATTGTTTTTATATGCATGCAGGGCTTGACATTAACACCCGCCAACCCACCAAATGCGGGTAGATTTCAGCTGTGGCGGGTTAGACAGACACCCCCACTAGCCACTCAGGCTGGTTGAAAATTATTTTTAAATTGCCAGTGCTGCCTCGTCACTAAAGATTAGTATTTTAGTTGAAGACGTTTGTCAATATGCATGCAATAAGCTCTTAGAATCGAGAAGCAGCACGACTGATAACTGTTCGCGCGAGCAAAAGAAAGCAAGTGAATACTGAATGAGAGGATGATCAGGCGCACGGTGAGACAGACGATCACTGACGTTGTGAGCGAGGCACCGCTGATGTGATGCGCGTGAGTGCTTAAAAGCTACGGGAGCTTCCTTGCGCAAAACAACCGTGCCTGGAAACGCAACTGGTGCGATCGTTCCTCTTTGAAATAGATTGGAAAGAAGCGGTGCTCGTGCGCCCACAGTCCTGCTGCTTTCATCTCCAGATGTTTTGTATGCAGCAGCTGTTGCCGCTTTCGCTTTTACCATTCTTTGAACAGATTATTACTGGGCCTAACGTTAACCGTGTGCACGTGATCATCCTTTCACTATCACAGAATTTTTTTTTTACCTGCTTTATTTAGCTATTTTTGTTAATATGGTTTAATTATCATCCTGTACAATACCATTGCTTTTATACACTGTTAAAATTATCCCGTTAAAAAACAGTAAGTAACTGGCAGCATGGTTGCCAGCAAGTTAATGTTAAATTAACAGCATCTAGCTGTTGCTCTATAAATTAACAGTAAAATGCTGGCAGCTGCAGTATTTTACAGTATGTTGCTGTAAAAATACAGGGACTACATTGATATAAACAATACTCAAGTGAACTCATTTTGTTCACTGAAAGCGACTGCCTCAAATTGGCCAACTGCTGTGTGAGTTCATGAAGTAATGTGCTATTTATGCTTATAAGCATATTTATAATGATAACTTTTTTTAGTTCATTCGAAAAGTTCTGTTTAACCAAAATATCTTAAATTTCACAGCAGCACACATACATGTAAAGCTGGAATTAACACAGAGAGATTCTTACTGCATCAGCAACTAAACAGCTACTGTCTTTAAATAAAGAAACATGCAGCATAACATCAGTGTTTCATTGTTCATCTTTGACTCAAACACTGGCTCTACTCTCCTCCACAAGGGTGACACAGAAGAAATTAGCTTTAGGTTTTACAGCAAAATACAGTTTTTTCCTTGATTTTACGGTAACATACTGGCAGCTGGGTTGCCAGCAATTTACTGTTTTTTTACAGTCTACTTCCGTAGTTTAAATTAACATTATATTACTGTTAAAATACATTTTTATGCCATGTTTTTACGTCTCACACCTTTAACCCTTTAAACCCCAGAGCAAATACCTCAGTTTTTATTGAACACTTCCAAGTGTCCACACTACCGAGTGTTCAAGAAACATGGAGCAAAGCTGAAGTAAATGAATTAATTAAATGACTAATTAAATGATAATTGAGGATTAGCGATGAACAAATGAAGAAATACTGAAGGTAAAAAACAAGAAAAGAACATACAAAAAACTACAACTGCAATCACAGCTTTGTAATGAAATAACCTGAAGTGCAACAAATGATTAAATCATTAAAATGATCAGCAGATGATTAAACAGCTCCACAAACAGCATCACCAGCTACACTTATTACTAAAACCTTTATTTTTGTATAACATCTACTAAAGTTCTTCTTGAGATAAAGGTTAACATTTTAAGTCACCATCATGGAGAATAGAGTTTGCTTAAGTCGGGCTCTTAACCCTGACATTATAACATTCATTTATATTGACTGCTGCAATTTTTAAGAACCTTGTGTAAAAAGCTCTTTTGATGCAGCAAGCAAGTCAAAAAACTATATAAGATCTTGTGACGTTAATATTGTTTCTAGTGAGGCACCTGTTCTAATATAAAATACAGTATAATATAATTCATTGCTCTTATCCAATGCTTAATCTATTGTTAAATGTAACATAACATGCTTGTATGTGGCATTGAATTCTGGAAGTTTTTAAGAATATCTTGGACAAAAACACTTTGCTGTAAGGTGTAAGTTGCACTCAAAGAGACATCAAGAATCAGCCTATGAACCTTAACAATGGTGACAAGTAACAAAATTAACAGTTTAACTAAAAAACATCACAAACTGGCTATTAATAGGGTACTGAAAGTCTAAACATAAACAACAGCAGAATCAAACGCAAATAAAGAAAACTGTAAGACCATTATATTACATAATTTATTCATGCCGCAATGCATGCTGGGATTTTTGTACTGTGCCACACCCAGCATGCGTTTAATGATCCTCTGCTGAGACTGAAAGTGTTTTATTTTGGTTGATGTTATTTAATGCTGTAACTGAAGTCACTGTTTGTGTTTATTCTTTCTCTTTCCTTTAGTGATTGTGATTATTAGGGGTTAATCAGTGTCTGAATTCACTCATCTGTGTTCATTAACTCTGTCAAGTGAACTATATTAGTGAACTAGTGTACATAATAGTGAACAAGGGCACAAAGTGTGATTTTAAACACAGACTTCAAATGTCGACTCTGAGCTTTGTTAATTTACAGTTTACTGCTGTTGGTTACTTTCTCAAAAACAAAAATATTACCCAGAATGCACTGTTTTTAACAGAATATTACTGTTTTAGTAAAAAAACTGTATTTTACTGTAGAATTGACCGTTTTTTAACAGCAATTATTTACAGTGTAGGAGATAACTATAGTTTACCATTTATCTATAGTTACCTGATGATCTGGGACCTTTAGCCTGGACAAACTACTGTGTATAGTTTTAGATACATGAGAATCATTTTTTAAATGTCAATTGTTTTTTTAGGAGCATTTTTGTTGAATAAGAAGTGTATTTATGGCTATATTTAGCTTGTTTTGACACATTATTTAAAATTTGTGGCAAGGAAGTAATTAGTTTGGTGTAGCCAGAGAAAAAAAGGGTAAATCCTCAGTGTTAAGCCATGTGAAGTCATGTGAAATAAAAAAAAGTTAAATTAACGAGGAGGCATGTGGACATAACGCAAAACTTACAAATTTGTCATTTTTAGCATGCCAAAGTCAAATTTATGCATATAAAATATATTTCCCCAACAACAAAATTGTGGCTAGTGAAAATGGCGAATGGCTAGTAATGTTGGAAAACTATTAGCCACAGTGGCTGGTGATCAAAAAAGTTAATGTCAAGCCCTGTATGCATGTCAATGTAATAAACAAATAATATTTCTGTGATGTGGCGACTTACGTTTTTCTGAGTTTGTGGAAAGCTGCAGGCGAGTCAGCCGGCCCAATATACTGTATGAGCGGGGCGGAGCAGGATTCTCGCGATGATTCAATTCAATTCAATTCATCTTTATTTCTCTAGCGCTTTTACAATGTAGATTGTGTCAAAGCAGCTTCACATAGAAGATTATAGTGAATTGGAATGGTGTCCGTTCAGTTTTTAGAGTTTAAGATCAGTTCAGTTCAGTGTGGTTTAATTTTCACTGCTGAGAGTCCAAACACTGAAGAGCAAATTCATCGATGCGCAGCTCTACAGGTCCCGAACCATGCAAGCCAGTCGCGATGACCACCTGCACAGTACCGTTCTTTGTCATGAGCCGCAGTTTCAGTTTAAACTTAGTAAAGGCGAGCTTCTGTGGCGATGATGTATACAGTGTTAGATTTTACATTTAGCGGCCGTTTGGGCTGAACGCAGTGAATGCAACTCTTCGAGATTCAGGCCATTAAACAGCTGAGCCACTCCGAGTCTTTCAGTATGCTACTCTCTCCGAAAACACTCGATTGATCTCGGCTGGCGGATCAACATTCGCCACATGATCGCTCTCATCGGCATCACAAATGCTCCTCGTCATCTGACAGCGGGAAGCCTTGAGTGATTAACAGCTAATATGAACCAATATCGTGGCAGGGAAGACCGATTCAGCACGTTTTTAGAAAAAATCTAAACAGGTCGCACTGCAACCATTATATGCAGTCGCACAAATGCTCCCAAATATATTATGAGGTCGCACAGATTACATTTCGAATGCATATGCGACCAAAATGGTTGCACTTTCAAGCCCTGTATATGAGTGTGTGTGTGAATGTGAGTGTGTATGGGTGTTTCCCAGTACTGGGTTGCGGCAGGAAGGGCATCCGCTCTGTAAAACATATGCTGGAATAGTTGGCGGTTCATTCCACTGTGGCGACCCCTGATGAATCAGAGACTAAGCCGAAGGAAAATGAATGAATGTTATTGTACAAAAATCTTTATTTGCACATCAACCAATCAACATACTTCAAAAAAATTATATATATATATATATAGTAAGGTTGGAAATGTATTATCTTTATCCTAATATATAAATATAACTAGAAATAAGACAAAAACTCTAATAAGAAAAGCATTTTAACAGTGAAGACAGGGCCCAAAATGGAGCCCTGTGGTACTCCGCAGGTGACTGGCATTGAGGATGATAATGATTCTCCAATATCTGACTGACACAGACCTATTCAGTGATGTCGATGGCTGGAGTTCAGTTCAGTGATCGACCATCCAATCAGACTTTTGACAGTTCCCAAGACAAGCTTCAGTTTAGGTGGTTGTGTTTGTCTCCCAGAGTTTTGGATCATCTTCCCGTATCGATTAGACTGGCATCATCTGTGTCTGTTTGTAAATCAAAGTTAAAGGTGTCTGTCTGATAAAGCGCTTTCTATAGTGTATCACAGGTTTTATCATGTAGAAGCTCTTCCTTTGTACTATTTTACTGGTGTATGTCTTTTGTTTCATTCTTGTTGTTTGTGGTTATTGTAAAGCACATTGGTCAAAGCTTGTGTTTGACTGCTATTTTAAAATGCTTTATTAGCAAGAACAAGCATGCACAGTTTCATTATACGGCAGTATACTGTATTTCACATTTAACTACAAGGATTAAACAAGAGAGACAGAATAGAGAAAAATGAATAGATAAAATAAAAGGAAGAGAGGGTAGCTGTGTATTAATAGTCAGTAAGGCAGAAGTTGGCTTTAGGGTGTGGGTAGGATTAGGGAGGCAGATTAAGATCATACTTTATAACTGCTAATATATAGTTAATATCTCAATAATAGGCAGGTAGTTAGCCAGTAGTTAATAGCCTGAAACTCATTCATTCATTTTCCTTCCGCTTAGTCCCTTTATTTATCAGGGGTCGCCACAGCAGAATGAACCGCCAACTATTCCAGCTTATGTTTTACACAGTGGATGCCCTTCCAACCGCAACCCAGTACTGGGAAACACCCATACACACTCATTCACACACACACACACTCATACACTACGGCCAATTTAGTTCATCAATTCCCCTATAGCGCATGTGTTTGGACTGTGGGGGAAACCGGAGCATCCGGAGGAAACCCACGCCAACACGGGGAGAACATGCAAACTCCACACAGAAACACCAACTGACCCAGCCGAGACTCGAACCAGCGACCTTCTTGCTGTGAGGCCACAGTGCTACCCACTGCGCCACCGCACCGCACTATAGCCTGAAATATATTTCCAAATTATACAATCAATGGCCAAAAATAAACGTAATAAATATATGTATATTTTATTCTCCATGTATTGAAATCCAAGACAATATATTCACATGTAACGTTCCGAAAATCAACCAATCAGCTCACTTAAAATGATATTATATAGTACAAGGTTGGAAATGTTTTATCTTAAATATATTTAAATGTATTTTATTGAACAGCACAGACACAACATATACTTACTATATATTCTGGCCAGGAAAAATCTACATATTTTGTAGTGTATGGTGTTTGTCTCAGCTGTGTTTGCTCTGCTCTCCTCACACACACACACACACACACACACACACACACAGTGTAATGAGACGTGAGGCTTTATAAGAGTGCTGGAGGGGCTCCTCAGTCCCGCCTCCTCCTCCTCTTCACATCCAATAGGCATCCGCCTGTTGATGATGTCACAGCAGTGGACCAATGGGCTGCGTCCTGCCTGCTGACATCACTGAGCAGTCGGTTCCTCCAGCACACAGCTTCATTTTCTGCTCAGCTTTTGTTAAAATGGAGGCTGGTCTCGAGCCGTGAGCGGTGTGTGTGTTTCTGCGACGCGCGCTGGCGTGTTTGTGACCTCGGCAGGATGGTTGTAGACGCTCCCAACGCCAATGGGCCCTTCCCGCCTGTGGCTCTGATGCACTTCAGGGGTGAGTGAGGGAGGGATGGGTGTGTGTGTGTGTGTGTGTGTGCGTGTGTGTGTGTGTGTGTGTGTGTGTGTGTGTGTGTGTGTGTGTGTGAGAAAGATCGATCCGCTTCATTGACTGTACTGCGTTCGTCTACAGCGATGTGTGTGTGTGTGTGTGTGTGTGTGTGTGTGTGTGTGTGTTGAAGCGCTGCATGAGAATAGAGCTTTAGTTTGAGTGTCTTCTGCCCTTCCCCCCCCACTACAGCAGTGATGTCACAGGAAGTGAGGTCACACTGGAGGAAAGCTGGTGTGTGTGTGTGTTTTAGACTGTTAATGAGCATTTTTGTCATTCTGAATGGCAGATCAAAGAAATATCAGTGGGTCAGACGTGTGTGTGTGTGTGAGAGAGAGAGAGAGAGAGAGAGAGTGTGAAAGTGTTTGTGTCTGTGTGTCTGTTTGTGTGTGTGTGTGTGCGTGTGTGTGTGAGACAGAGTGTATGAAAGAGTGAGTGTATGAAAGAGTGTGTGAGAGAGTGAGTGCGTGTGCATGTGTGTGTCTGTTTGTTTGTGTGTGAGAGAGGGAGTGTGTGTGTGTGAGAGAGAAAGAGTGTGTGTGTGTGTGTGCGTGTGTGTGTGTGTGTGTGTGTGTGTGTGTGTGTGTGTGTGTGAGAGAGAGAAAGAGTGTGTGTGTGTGTGTACGTGTTTTTGTGACATGTCAGGACACAAATCTGTATAATGACACAGGTATGACACAGGTATTACTAAAAGGAGGTGAAATATGAGGACACAGCTGATGTCCTCATTTCTCCAAACGCTTATAAATCCCCCAGAATGAGTTTAATCAGAGAGTAAAGCTGTACACTGTTTCCTGTGATGGTTGGGTTTAGGGGTAGGGTGGGGTTAGGACAATACTAAATACGGTTTGTGCTGTATAAAATCAATGGAAACCTATGTAATGTCCCCACTTTTCACAAGAACAAACGTGTGTGTGTGTGCGTGCGTGCGTGCGTGCGTGCGTGTGTGTGCGGTGTTCATGGTTCACCTACAGCTAATATGTAATGTGAATATGATTAGTATGATCCTGCCTTCAGGGTTTTACAGGGACATTACAGACGCTTTTCTCAAACTTGCGGTGTTTTTGCTTCAGCTCCTGTGTTCTGCTGTGGAAATACACAACAAGCTTGTGAACATGATTAGTTTTAATCTCAAGAACAATCGAACTCGAAACATTCTGGAGCGACTGATCAGCCATGATCATATTAAATGGCAGGGCGTATTGTTAGAGTAAGGGTTAGATGTGGTAGTGTGCTCAGGTTTAGAAGTGTCATGTATACACACACACACACTATACACACACTAGAGCTAACTAATGTGAGTCCAGACGCTTTAGGTCAAATGAAGATGAGCACAGACAGTTAATAAGGGTTGTTCTCAGTGTGATGATGAGATTTAACAGCTTTATTTCTGTCTGTTTGAGCAATTCAGGCTTTTCTTATAGTTTTGATCATCTGTCATCCCCAGAGTCATCATGCACTGGGATTATTGATCTGTGCTTGTAACGCCAGACAAGAGAAACACTGCGCTGACATCAATAACACACAACAGAATGTCCATTTCTCTGGTTTTCTTTAGTTCACAGTGTCCGTTTGTGAACCTAAAGGCTTATTCATATTCACGAGCTGCTGGTTACCACAAAAATATAGTTCTTATATCATTCATTTTCCTTCGGCTTAGTCCCTTTATTCATCAGGGGTCACCACAGCGGAATGAACCGCCAACTTATCCAGCATATGTTTTACACAGCGGATGCCCTTTGCAGCTGCAACCCATCACTGAGAAACATCCATACAATCTCATTCACACTCATACACTACGGCCAATTTAGTTCATCAATTCCCCTATAGCGCATGTGAGGCGATCGTGCTACCCACTGTGCCCCTAAATCAACTTCAATACAAGTCAATTCTAACCTAGTGATCAATAAAACTGTCAATGAAAAATGAGGCAGAATTGTTCAGTTCAGTTATTTACTGCAGTTAATATAAACAGAAACGAATTATGCTAAAGCAGGTGCTGCACATTGAAAATACTATAGTAATGTATAGCAAATAGGACAGTGTGTAATCCTGTTTTCGCTTTGACATAAAATTATTCTTCTTGCAAATTTTTACCCAATATTTTCTTTACATGTCTAGAAAAAGCTTCTTGATTTAAGAATGTTTGATATTTGGACTAGAAACAAGACAAAAACTGTAAGCAAGAAAAGCTCATGCAGTGTGCGGGAGCATCGCATGTGTTGAGTGAAAAATGATCTTTAATTAAACAAACTGATGTAAACTACACATTCGAGTTAACGGATTAAATCCATTTATCACCGAACCCTAACCATAACATAGCCGGCAGCTAGCTCTCTGCAACTCTCACACGATCGCCCACTGAAGCTAAGCAGGGCTGCGCCTGGTCAGGACCTGGATGGGAGACCACATGGGAAAGCTAGGTTGCTGCCGGAAGTAGTGTTAGTGAGGCCAACAAGGGGCGCTCAACCTGTGGTCTGTGTGGGTCCTAATGCCCCAGTATAGTGAAGGGGACTCTATACTGCTCAGTGAGCGCCGTCTTTCGGATGAGACGTTAAACCGAGGTCCTGACTCTCTGTGGTCGTTAAAAATCCCAGGATGTCCTTGGAAAAAGAGTAGGGGTTTAACCCCGGCATCCTGGCCAAATCTGCCCACTGGCCTCCTAACATCCTCATATCATAATTGGCTTCATCGCTCTGTCTCCTCTCCACCAATCAGCTGGTGTGTGGTGTGCGGTCTGGCGCAATATGGCTGCCATCACGTCATCCAGGTGGATGCTGCACACTGGTGGTGGATGAGGAGATCTTCCCCGACTGTGTAAAGCGCTTTGAGTGTCTAGAAAAGCGCTATATATATATAAGGAATTATTATTATTACTCATCATCAGTGGCTCTGATACGGCACAATCTACAATAAAGCACTCTGAGGCTAATGCTGTAAGACTAATAACATCAAACGCACAGTAGCCTGTAGTATAGCTGATAATTATTATTATTATTATTATTAGAGTGTCTTGTGTTTGAGAGGTGGACATGAGTTCAACAGACACATGACTTCTGCTCTTATCTGATCCAGGAGACCAGATAAACCCCAGACTGATCAACACACACTGCAGCATCTATCACAGCACACACGACCCGCTGCATGTAATATTCTGCATTATTCATTCATTCATTCATTTTCCTTCAGCTTAGTCCCTTTATTCATCAGAGGTCGTCACAGCGGAATGAACCGCCAACTATTCTAGCATATGTTTTACGCAGCGGATGCCCTTCCAGCCGCAGCCCAGTACTGGGAAACACCCATACACACTCATTCACACACACACTCATACACTACGGCCAATTTAGTTCATCAATTCCCCTATAGCGCATGTGTTTGGACTGTGGGGGAAACCGGAGCACCAGCGACCTTCTTGCTGTGAGGACACAGCGCTAACCACTGAGCCACCATGTTGCCCCTATACTGCATTAAATGAGGATAATAATGCATCACCATTCTGAGGATTTTAACTGGATTCAGAAACACCCCAATTTGACCACTTCTAGCATAAAAATGAACTATCAGTACGCATTTATGAAACTATCATCAGGGCAGACTGAATCTGAGGACATTTTTGTCTATTTCTGCACAACATTTTGTACAAAATCTGCAGATTTATGTGGAAGGATTTTAAAAGTAAAGCACAGGGGTGGGCAAACTTGGTCCTGGAGGGCCGGTGTCCTGCACGGTTCAGCTCCAACTCTAATCAAACACACCTGCTTATAGGTTTGTAGTGATCTTGAAGACACTGATTAGCATGTTCAGGTGTGTTTGATTAGAGTTGGAGCTAAAGTCTGCAGGACACCGGCCCTCCAGGACCGAGTTTGCCCACCCCTGGTATAGTAACTACAAACTTAAAAAATAAAAATGTAAGGGATGCAAATCCAATTAGAACCACTCTCACGTCTCACATATAATATATCTATTAAAGACAGAAAATATTACTTTACACACTGTATTGTAAATAAATCATCAATAATATTACTGAAATTATTATAAAAATGTTATACACATTTACATCAGTAAATACTCAATAATGAGCTAAAAAATGTATGTATATGTCTTAAAATGACAAATAACAGTGTAAATTCATCAGCCTCATGTCTTTTTAATCCACATGACTTTATTTCTTCAGTAAAACAAGATATTTTAAGATTGTCTCCATGTTTTTTGTCCATACAATATACGTCACTGGACTTAAACATATGTTTATAATGATGTAAGAATGGGCAGCGCTGTGGCCTCACAGCAAGAAGGTCGCTGGTTCGAGTCCCGGCTGGGTCAGTTGGTGTTTCTGTGTGGAGTTTGCATGTTCTCCCTGTGTTGGCGTGGGTTTCCTCCGGGTGCTCCGGTTTCCCCCACAGTCCAAACACATGCGCTATAGGGGAATTGGGTAAGCTAAATTGTCCATAGTGTATGAGTGTGAATGAGAGTGTATGGGTGTTTCCCAGTACTGGGTTGCAGCTGGTAGGGCATCCGCTGTGTAAAACATATGCTAGATATGTTGGCGGTTCATTCCGCTGTGGCGACCCCTGATTAATAAAGGGACTAAGCTGAAAAGAAAATGAATGAATGAACTGTTGACAGTCTATTATATTGGATGGTGATCATAGTGGCGGCTGTACCAGAAACTGCTTCCCTATTCTGTTCTCCATCTCCATATTAGTGAACAGGCCCATAGCACAGACTGCTCCATCAGTGTGAATGCCGGCAGATCCTCATGTGTTCTGCTGTCTGTGTTTCAGACGTGGCTCCGGCCGAGCAGGAGAAGCTCTTCGTGCAGAAGCTCCGCCAGTGCTGCGTCCTCTTCGACTTCCTCTCCGACCCGCTCAGCGACCTGAAATGGAAGGAGGTGAAGCGGGCGGCGCTGAGCGAGATGGTGGAGTACATCACCCACAACCGCAGCGTCATCACGGAGCCCATTTACCCAGAGGTGGTGCACATGGTGAGTCAGGCAGGGGCCTGCGGCGGCCCCTGGCCCCGTCTAAGCCCGCTTTCATCCCGGAGATGCACACAATCAGCCCAGTGTTTTCCAGCAGAGTGGCGTCCCCATTCTGCAGCGCACCAGCTCTTCTACACACACCTCACATGCTCCTCTATTTACAGCTATAAAGCAGCGCTATCATGCTGGAGGAGCATTAGCAGCACAGTGTCCAAAAGCATGATGTGCAGATGTAAATAAAGAGCTGTTGTGTTCAGAAAGGTCTAAAGGCCCGTTCACACCGAGCAGGATCACTATACAGATCTAGCTGTAGAAATGGTGGACAGTGTTGGAGAACAGCAGAGTTCACAGCAGGACTACAGTCACACACACAGAGGAGCGATAGCAGCACTGCTGGAGGAGTTTCCCAGATGATGAAGGAGAAAACACTGACAGCCAATCAGAATCCAGATGCCACTGTGGAGAAACACTGATGATGATCAGCCCTCGCTTACAAGATCATTACAGATCAGGACTATGGTGGACTATTGATTATACCATGGAGAATAATGATAACATGGCAGTTCTGAAAGTCATGCTGGTGAACTGAAGACTAAAAATAAAAGTGTGTCAGGACGCCAGTGCTAGTTTGAGTGTGTGTGTGTGTGTAATGCTGGGGAACTGACTGCGGTTGCTGAATGGAGTAATTGATTAGATTGATTCCAGTCAGTTAATCTATGATGTGTTCAGCAGCACACTAAGACTGACCCCTGCTGGATACTACAGATAATACACAACTAACAGCACAATCTACACACACACACACACACACACACTGTTCATTAGCGCTCCTCTGTGTGGACACAAATATATTGATCGTGGTATACCCATGGTATAAGCAATAGTCTCCAATATAGTCCTGATCTGTAATACTCTTCTAAGCGAGGACTGATCATCATCAGTGCTTCTCCACAGTCTGGAGCTTTAATGTTCTCTGGATTCTGATTGGCTGTCAGTGTTTTCTCCTTCATCATCTGGGATAAATCTTCCTGAAAGTGTTGATATCTCTCCTCTGTGTGTTTATGGCTGTAGTTGTGCTGTGAACTCTGCTGTTCTGTAACACTGTCAAACATTTCTACAGCTAGATCTATAGCGTTATCATTATAGTGATCCTGCTGGTGTGAACGGGCCTTAAGTCTGTCATCTCTGTGAGAGATTCAACATCAGCCGGCAGAACAGAGATTCACACAAGCCGGAGTGTGTGTGTGTATGTTCATGCTGAGTGTGTGTCTTCATTCAGTGTGTGTGTGTTCATGCTGAGTATGTTACTCTCAGTCCTGTAGAGCTGTGATAGTGTGACAGAAAGCTGTTGCTAAAGCTCTGTGTGTGTGTGTGTGTGTGTGTGTGTGTGTGTGTGTGTGTGTGTGT
>CAIGQV010015111.1:100064-110833 GCA_903798115.1 Danio jaintianensis
TAATCGAACTGTTGTGGTGATTCTACAGTTGCTATGGTAACACGACTACTATAATAATCGAACTGTTGTGGTGATTCTACAGTTGCTATGGTAACACAACAACTATAGTAATCGAACTGTTGTGGTGATTCTACAGTTGCTATGGTAACAACAATTGTAGTAATTGATATAGGATACAATATACTACAATACGTATCCATAATCCTGGACCAGGTCGTATCCCGAGCTGATGCTGTGGTCGTCATGGAGAAATGGAGTGCATGAGACTGATTCCTGAATGACCACTGTGATAAGCGAGTCCCCACATTGATCCTGCAGGCCAACCTGACCGCCTGCCGGTGCCCTACTCACACCTGCAGCTTCTCCACGATGGACGTCCAGCGTCTTCAGCCTCCAGCGCCTAGACTGCAGCTCTGAACAGGAAGTTTGGCCAGATAAATAATGGTCGTGTCCAACAGAGCCTAGTTTCTCACAAGGTTTTTTTCCCTTCACTTCGTCAATTGGTGAAGTTTTTTTTCCTCGCCACTGTCGCTGCTGGCTTGCTCGGATCGGGACTTGTGGAGCTGTGCTTCGGTGGATTTGCTCTACAGTGTTTGAACTTTCAGCAGTGATGTTTAGACCGCACTGAACTAAACTACACTGAACTTCAACTCTGAAATCTGGACTTTACTAGAACTATGTTAAGCTGCTTTGACACAATCTACATTGTGAAAAGCGCTATATAAATAAACTTGACTTGACTTGAACTACAATACACCACAGTTTACCATAGTGAAAAACTAAAGTAAACTACAGTATTCATCAGTCCACCATAATTAATACTACAGTATGCTGGAGCATTCATTAACAAAGAGTTGCGGATACTATGATGAAGTGTAGATATTATAGTATGGTTCACAAACACTACAGTATCTCCTATAAATGACTGCAGTAATGTCTGTAAGATCACTGAAACCGTTTATATATTTGACTGTCCGTTTCAGTGTCTGTACAGATGAATGGGTAACCCCACAGTACGTATGTCTGATGCAGTCCTCCAGCGGGTCAGATGGAGGTGTAGCGTCTGCTGTAGCTGCTCAGCTTGATCTTCTCGGGCAGGATGATGTTGACGGAGGCCTGGTCCTGGATCAACTCCCTCTGCTGCGCCACCAGCTGCCTGTACCTCACGTTGGCCATCCAGACCTCGCAGCGCTGGAAGAAGACGATGGCGGTGGAGCCCAGGACCACGAGGACCGTGAGGAGAGCCAGGACGGAGAAGCAGATGAGCTGGCTGCGGGATGCTAGAGCGCCGGGGGTCTGCAGCGGCTTGTGGAGCGCCGTGTGGTGCTGTGGCACCGTTACTCTGGGCCTGTGCCGCTCGCAGGACGGCCCGGTGAAGCGGCGCGCACACACACACCTGTAGGAGAGACCGTGTCGGACGCAGCGCCCGCCGTTCACACACACACTGGTCTTACACACAGCAGACAGGAGCTCACAGAGGGAACCGGTGAACCCGGCCGGACAGAGGCAGGAGGAGGAGCAAGAGGAGCTGGGGGAGGAGCTAGAGTTGGAGGAGGAGCTAGATGTGTTGGAGGAGGAGCTAGAGGTCACACAGGAGCCTCCATTCTGGCAGAGAGATCTGTAAGACAAGACAAGATCACATGCATCAGTGCTGCGCGCGCACACGCACACACACACACACACGTACAGCTCTCTTTATGGTCTCTCCTCACCTTCCCTTCAGATGATGATGTAACGATGTTCATTTCAGCACAATAGTTCCCTGTTTATTACTGTCACAGTATCTGTAATCTTTCATAAAGCGCAGCAGAAAGGGATCAGTTGTTTGGGTATGTTATATCTCATGCAGCTCTAAGTGTGCCTCAGTCCAGACTTTCTGTTAATCTGTTTGGCATTGATCGTGTTTCATCACTGAGCTCTTGATTTCTCTGTAAAGGTCAGATAAGGTTGATCAATGCGCTCGATGATTACTGACAGCTCTGCTCACTCATATCAATCGCGGATTCATGCTCTGCAGACATGCTGCTCTTACAGTTTCTGTCCCGCTTCTAGCCTAAATAACTAACAACTCTTATCAAGAAGCATTATCTAATGACAAGCACAAAATATTGTCCTGTTTTCAGAAATAATGAGTTAAATTAGGTGCGTTTTTAATTAAAACAAGCTAAATAATCTGACAAAGCAAAATAATCTTACGGCAAACGGAAAACACGAGAATAATCCAGGTAAGAAAGGGTTTATGGCAGTGCAGTTGTAGGTTTAAGTTTCAGTTTCTCTTCGATTATTCGTCCAGCCCTAGAGTGAACAGTCTATTTATTTATTTTTATTTATTAGTTTATTTGACATCACAATTACACCAATCCCATGCAGTGTTCAGTGGGTTACCCGTTGACTGAGCAGCACGTCTCCCGCATGCGGCAGTGTTTCGCGGTGCAGATGCAGACGTGTCCTCGTCCTCCTGCAGCGTCCACACATCTGGAGTCTCCAGAGCAGGGCTGCGATGAACACAGACGAACATCTGGAGGACAAACAGCGCATTTATTAATATAGAATTAAAGAACAAACATCTGTCAGTGATCAGAAAATACACTTAATTCAATTAATGTTCCAGCATAATCATAATAATACATTTGATTTATAGGTGACTTCCTCATCACTACACTGCACAAGAAGTTACAAAAGAAGGTCTCTGGTTCGAGTCCCGGCTGGGTCAGTTGGTGTTTCTGTGTGGAGTTTGCATGTTCTCCCCGTGTTGGCGTGGGTTTCCTCCGGGTGCTCCGGTTTCCCCCACAGTCCAAACACATGCGCTATAGGGGAATTGATCAACTAAATTGGTCGTAGTGTATGAGTGTGTGTGTGTGTGTGTGTGTAAATGAGTGTGTATGGGAGGGCATCCGCTGTGTAAAACATATGCTGGAATAGTTGGCGGTTCATTCCGCTGTGGCGACCCCTGATGAATAAAGGGACTGAGCTTCAGTATGAGGCGCTGAATAAGGTTTGGCACAAAAGTAATCCAAAAGTACTCAGATTACATCACCATCAATGTGTACTCTGAGATTACATTACTGTATATTACTGTAACAGTAATCCTGCAGCTGTGGTAAAACCACGGTGAAGAGTGTGTGACGGACCTCGATCGCAGCGCGTGCCGCTCCAGCCGGACTCACAGATACACTCGCCGGGAGATTCACACCAGCCATGAACACAGTCAGCTGAGGGAACACACTGATCACACACTGCGCCACGCCAGCCTGACCTGCACCTGCGCACACACACACAACACCTGCTTTACCTTTAGGAGCATCCGTAACACATGAGTCTGATGAGGACAGATTAAACACACACACACAAACAACATGCACACACACACTCACAGACACACAAGCTTTACCTTTAGAAGCATTTGTAACACATGAGTCTGATGAGAACAGATTAAACACACACACACACACACACACACACACACACACACACCTGTTTTACCTTCAGGAACATCCGTTACACACAAGTCTGATAAAGACAGATTGAACACACACACACACAGTGACAGCGTCTGCTCTGTGTTTACAGCTGACTCTGAACACACACACACACACACACACACACACACACACACACACACACACACACACACACACACACACACACACACCTGCATTCTCCAGACTGCTCACAGAACCCGTGGTCTCGGTGACATCCAGCTCCACATTCTGGACCTAAAACACACACACAAACACACACACACACGCACACACACACACACACACACACACACACACACACACACACACACACACACACACACACGCACACACACACACACGCACACACGCACACACACACACACACGCACACATACACACACACACGCACATTAATGAGGAATAATCACTCATGTCAGTGTCATTCATCAGCTCTCACAGGTGACTGACAGCAGCAGACTCTGCTAATAATATTGATGTCAGTGAGATGAGAAGAGTGCGGATATTCCCATCAGTCACTCACCTTGAGGAGAAGCGCAGCAGAAGAGCAGCAGAAAGCAGAACCCGAGCCGGAGAAACACACTCATCCTGCCGCGATCCCCGCATTCACATCCTCACGGTAACTCACAGCTGGACATCTCTCAACTAGTGCTCCAACTGAACACTAACTAGTGCACTAACCAGCCACTGACCAGCAGCAGACACGCGGGAAACACAGCAACTCCTCGGAGAAACTAAAGCACAGTCAATCAATCCGCGCGCCGCCGCCGCTCAGCCGAAGCCCCGCCCACAAACACCGTCAGCCACGCCCACCGACATCACAATCACCGTTCATTTAAATAACACGATTAAAAACAAGCTGTTGAGCAATGCCCGGTGCAGTAGCCACAACAAAACAAAAGAAAACACACAAACAATTAAAACAGTCAAAAGAAAGAGCTTCTAGCTGATCAAACCCGAATTATACTTAAGAAAAACAAAGAGAATACAGTATTAGGGGCGACACGGTGGCTCAGTGGTGTCGCACTGTGTTCTCACAGCAAGAAGGTCGCTGGTTCGAGTCCCGGCTGGGTCAGTTGGTGTTTCTGTGTGGAGTTTGCATGTTCTCCCCGTGTTGGCGTGGGTTTCCTCCGGGTGCTCCGGTTTCCCCCACAGTCCAAACACATGCGCTATAGGGGAATTGATGAACTAAATTGGCCGTAGTGTATGAGTGTGAATGAGTGTGTATGGATGTTTCCCAGTACTGGGTTGCAGCTGGAAGGGCATCCGCTGTGTAAAACATATGCTGGAATAGTTGGCAGTTCATTCCACTGTGGTGACCCCTGATGAATAAAGGGACTAAGCTGAAGGAAAATGAATACCCACTGTGCCACCGCGCCGCCCGAACATGAGATTATTTTATGTAAATGAGATGAAATGATATTCTGAGCACAGCAGCTGTTTAGTTTTTGGGGATAACTGTTGTTGTCCTCATTAAATGTTTTGAGGAATGTTTGACATCGGGATGGTGTTTCAGGTGTGTCTTTATACTCAAGGGCCCAATTAAATGATGTTTGGGCCCCTGAATAGCTGATTCTCACAGAAATATGCGCTGTTCTCGCAGGGGAGAGGATTTTTGGCACACGTCTCCAAGCACAGGGCAGCGCGTCTCTGTGACCTACATGTGCTGCATCTCTTATCTCCAGCACAGCACGTCTGGATGTAAACACTGATAACATCATCTGTGCTGCAGAAACAGCGCGCTGACTATACATGAGGATGATGGATGGGGTTAGATTTGCAACACTATTCTGTGTGCAAAAGATCATGTTTTGAGCAAGCAAAGGGGATTGTTGCATGCACGTTAACAGTTCTGTGTGCAAAAGATCATGTTTTCAGCACGCAGAATCAATTGTTGCATGTACATTAACAATTCAAATCATGTTTTGAGCGTGCAAAATGGCTTGTTGCGTGTGCATTAATAATTCTGCATGCAAAAGATCATGTTTTTAGCACACAAAATGGCTCGTTGCATGTGCATTAACAATCCTCCATGTAAAAGATCATGTTTTGAGCATTGAAAATGGCTTGTTGCATGCACATTAAACATCTGTGCGCAAAAGATCATGTTTTCAGCACGCAGAATCGATTGTTGCATGCACAATAACAATTCTGTGCACGAAAGATCATGTTTCAATGCAATTCTGCAGATAAAAGATTATGTTTTGAGCAAACAAAATAGCTTGTTGTGTGTGCATTAATAATTCTGCACGCAAAAGATGTTATGAGCACACAAAATTGATTGTTGCAAGCACATTTACAATTCTGTGCACGAAAGATCATGTTTTGAGTGTGGAAAATGGCTCGTTGTGTGCGGTTTAGCAAATCTGCATGCAAAAGTTCATGTTTTGAGTGCACAAAATCAATTGTTGCATGCACAATAACAATTTTGTGCACGAAAGATTATGTTTTGAGTGTGCATGGCTTGTTGCATGCGAGTTAATAATTCTGCATGCGAAAGATCATGTTTTGAGTGGCCAAAATGGCTTGTTTCATATGTTAACAATTATGCACATAAAACATTATGTTTTTAGCACACAAAATGGCTCGTTGCATGTGCATTAACAATCCTCCATGTAAAAGATCATGTTTTGAGCATTGAAAATGGCTTGTTGCATGCACATTAAACATCTGTGCACAAAAGATCATGTTTTCAGCACGCAGAATCGATTGTTGCATGCACATTAACAATTCAAATCATGTTTTGAGTGTGCAAAATGGCTTGTTGCGCTCAAACCTTTTGTGTGCAGAAGTGTTAAGGCACATGCAACAAGCCATTGTGCAAGCTGAAAACATGATCTTTTGCACATAAAATTGTGTCGCAAATCTAAACTTATAATGAGGGAACCACTGGAGCGTTGGAAAACAGCAACAACAACAAAAAATCTGTGCAATTTTTCACAGCAGAGGCAATATTTACAGCTTGATTTGAGTGTGTTTCCTAACCGGCACAGCAGCTGCTTGAAATATCAGCGTTTGGTTCTGCTTCTGAGAGGACAGGATCAGCCATTGATCTGCAGTTCTTTGATCTCATTTGAGATCCGTTATTTCATCCGTCCTGAGAGTCTCTCCGGCTCCACGGGACACAGCAGACGAGTGTCAGTCGCTGGCTGATGATGAATTAGAGCGGAAACAGGGAAAACGAGGCAGAAATGAGCAGCTCGCTTTGACTGTTGAAGGTGAACACTTCTCCTGGAGTAATTATAACTCAGCAGGACGCCGGCCCTAATGATGTTTAATGCATTTTACATGCTAATTGTGTTTATACACCCTTCACAGCAGGAGATGAGCCAACCAGCTCCGCTACAGTCTGCAAAGAGAAAATATGACAATACGTGACACGAACGCAGGCGTGACATCAAATAAAAAGTGGTTAATATTAATCGTGACGTTTTGATGGAGTCTGCTGTAAATGTTTGAGTGGTGTTGTAGATTTATAGACATGGGTTTAATAAGCCTCTGCTGAGGGACGGACCATCAGTTACACCTCTGATTTCTTTCTGGAGCCCCTGGAAGACTTGTTCAAAGATCAGACGGATGCCACAGCTTAATTGTCAAATCCTCAAATGCTGCTCAATCGCACAGTCTCTTTGGTTGACTGTAAATAAGCCACTATCATTTATTAATATCTGTTCAACATTACACTAAAGAATGCTGGCTTGTGTTAATGTTTAATCCATCTTTGGGTTACAACATTCATTTTTTAGAGTGTAGCAGCCAATTCCCCATACACTCAAAAAAACATTTCTTCGAATCAATAATCGGCAAAAACAAGATTATTCAGCTTATCCCATTGGCAGAGTATTGAACTTATTAAGTAAAAATACAGTATTAACTATAGTAAACTGATGAATACTGTAGTATACTTTAGGTTTTAGCTGCAGTAAACTGTGGTGTAGTATAATATACCCTATAATAATAGAAAACTACAGTATCGGCTCATTTGTTTGTATTAGTATAGTTGTTGTGTTACCATAGAAACCGTAGAATCACCACAACAGATCAATTACTATAGTTGTTGCGTTACCATAGCAACTGTAGAATAACCACAACTGAACGATTACTATAGTTGTTGTGTTACCATAGCAACTGTAGTATCACCACAACAGATCAATTACTATAGTTGTTGTGTTACCATAGCAACTGTAGAATCACCACAATAGATCGATTACTATAGTTGTTGCGTAACCATAGCAACTGTAGAATAACCACAACAGATCAATTACTATAGTTGTTGTGTTACCATAGCGACTGTAGAATAACCACAACAGATTAATTCAAGTACTTTACTATAGTATGGTTCAAAAACACTGCAGTATTTACTGTAAAGACTATAGTTATATATATAAAGTTATTTTTTCCTGTGGGTAACCCAACATTGGTTAAATAGTACCAATCCCAATGTTAATCTTTTCGTTGAAACTTAAATGGCATTTTCATTAACTCAACATTCAGTTAAAAGAACCCAGCGTTTATTCCAGTGAATGTTAACCTTCAATTTAAAGTGATTTCAAAGGAAAGCTGGTTTGCATTAACCCAACACTGGGTCAGAAATGGCAAAACTCTAATGTTTGTTGAAAATACACAGACTCTATACACACACACACACAACATCACACAACACACACTCACACACATGCATTGTACACACTCTCACACACACATACATGTTATACACACACAATATTACACTACACACAAGCATTATAGACGCTCACAAAAACTCATACATATTATACACACACACACACTATATACACACACACAATATCACACAATGTTGGATCAAATATGGACATCTCAATGTTGGGAATAATAATAAGAATAAGTTGTACAGCATGTCAGTGTGAAGTTACAGCCGTCTTGCATCATTGAGGGAAACAGCAGGAGCTCCAGCAGCGCTTCTGGAGGACAGATGAAAACATTCAGAGCAGCAGAGAACTTTAATGAAGAGCTGGAGTTCTGCTGTGGAGTGTGTTCTGCTCTGTGTGTGCGTGAGTGAGAGTGTGTAGTGTATGTATGTGCGTGTGAGAGTGTGGTATGTGTAGTGTATTTATGTGTGTGTGTGTGTGTGTGTGGTGTGAGAGAGTGTATAGTGTGATATTGTGTGTGTGAAGTGTGTATATAGTGTATGTGTGTGTAAGAGAGAGTGTATAGAGTGAATAGTGTGAGAGTGTGTCTATACTGTATGTAAGTGTGTGTGAGAGTGTGTGTGTGAGAGAAAAGAGTGTTTAGTGTGAATAGTGAGATATATGTGTGTGTAATGTATGTATGCGTGTGGACGTGTGTGTGAGAGAGTGTATAGTGTGAATAATGTGAGATTATGTGTAGAATATATGTGTGTGTGTGTGTGTGAATAGCATGAGATTCTGTGTGTGTGAGATTATGTGAACAGTATATACTGTATGTATGCGTGTGTGTGGGAGAGTGTTTAGTGTAAATAGTGTGAGATTGTGTGTGTGTAATGTATGTATGAGTGTGTGTGTGTGTGTGTGTGTGTGTGTGTGTGAGAGAGAGAAGTGTTTAGTTTGAATAGTGGGTGAGTGTGTGTATAATATGTGTTTGTGTGTGTGTATAGTGTTAGTGTGTGTATAATGTATGTGTGTGTAGTGTGAGATTGTGTGTATGAGTATGAATAGTGTGAGTTTGTATGTGTGTCGTGTGTGTGTCCTGTGGATCTCTGTCATGTGTCAATCTCCTGCTCCTGAAGACTGAACTGCTGCTCTTGAACTGATTTCTGTCAAGTGTGTGTGTGTGTGTGTGTGTATGTGCGCGTGTGTGTGTTTGTCATTCAGAGCCGCAGGAGAATCATTGATTACCGGAATATTAAGGCATCGATTTCATTCCCTAGAGGAGCTTCCTGTGGAGCCACTTCACAACATGTGTGTGTGTGTGTTTATTTGTTTGTGTGTATATATCTGTGTGTGTGTGTGTAGGTGTGTGCATGTGTGTATACCTATGTGTTTGTGTATGTGTGAAGGTGTATATATCTGTGTATATCGGTGTGTGTGCATGTGTTTGTGTGTATGTCTGTTTATGTGTATATCCATGTTTGTGTGTATGTGTATACCTGTGTGTATATATCTGTGTGTGAACATGTTTGTGCTTGTGTATGTATATATCTGTGTGTGTGTGTGAGGGTGTATCTGTGTATATCAGAGTGTGTGCATGTATGTGTATATATGTGTGTGTGTGTGTGTGTATGCATGTGTTTGTGTGTGTGCATGTATGTGTATATATGTGTGTGTGTGTGTGTATGCATGTGTTTGTGTATATCTGTGTGTGTATATACTGTACCTGTATGTGTGAATGTGCGTATATCTGTTTATGCGTGTGTTTGTATACCTGTGTATCTTTGTGTGTGTGTATACCTGTGTGTGTGAATGTGTGTGTGTGTGTGTGTGTGTGTTTAACCTGTGTGTGAGTATATCTATGTGTGTGTGTGTGTGTGTGTGTGTGTATATCGCTGCTGCCGTGGCGACACAGTTAATTAGCTAAGCGTGCAATGGTTCCTCCTGTGTTTCTGAAGAATTATAATGCAGCATCAGGATTCAGCAGCAGAACGAGCGACGCTGTGCTCCATTCACTGCCTTCATCCCTCTCCTGTTACCATAGCAACCATGAACAAAGCAGGATGAAGAAGATGATGATGATATCTGTGTCTCGGTGTGCTCTGATATGATGAGGAAAGAGTCGCTAAAGTAATTTCTGAAGTGTTTTTCACACACTGTTTCGTGATTATTCATTCATTCTTCTTCAGCTTAGTCCCTTTATAATTATGGAACAAACATCACTACTTACTATACACTCTTTATACACATAAACACTTATTTAACAACATATTTTACATGCCAATTTGCACATAACAGCTGCCATATAACGTTGTATATAGTAATATTCCTGTACATACACTTGTCAATTTGTATATTTGCATTCACTATTTACTTTTATTTTTTAAATATATTTATTATCTGTTGTTTGTCCTGTCTCTGTAATTCTGCTGCACTGTAGAAGCTCTGTCACCAAAACAAATTCCTCGTATGTGTGAACATACCTGGCAATAAAGCTCTTTCTGATTCTGATTCTTTCTGATTTATTCATCAGGGGTCGCCACAGCGCAATGAACCGCCAACTATTCCAGCATATGTTTTACACAGCGGATGCCCTTCCAGCTGCAACCCCGTACTGGAATACACACTCATTCACACACACACACACACACACACACACACACACACACACACACAC
>CAIGQV010015114.1:5336-17921 GCA_903798115.1 Danio jaintianensis
GGATGGATGGATGGATGGATGGATGGATGGATGGATGGATGGATGGATGGATGTACGGACAAACCAACAAACAAAAAAACGAATGAATAAACAAACAAATGAACAAATGAATGAATGCATGAATGAATGAGTAAATACACAAATATGTACGTATAAATACACACATACATACATACTGTAGCGAGCGGGGCAGGGCCGAGAGCCGTGAGCTTGCAAGGCATGTGGTGTGAGTGCTAACTGCTGACACCTGGACCCGCCACCTATCTCAAGTCTTACAGAGGAGCTCTGGATGATAAGAGGAGGAGAGACCGCAGCGGAAGATGAGAGAGGACCAGGCATGGAGGTTTTATGTTTTACTTTTGCTTTCAGTTTGATGACAGTCCCTGTGAGGAGCTGCCATCTGTTTGTTTTATTTTTCATTTATAAATTATTTAAAAGTTCGTCGGTTCTCTCCCTCCTTCTTCCCGATGGCCAGGTGGCCATCTAACATCATTACCCAAACATAATTCTCTCTCTCTCTCTCTCTCTCTCTCTCTCTCTCTCTCTCTCTCTCAACAGAGAGTGTGTATCTTGAGAATTTGTGATTTGTTTGTGATTTATTTTTGACACTTTACTTGAAGTTAAATCACATAGTATTTGTATGTATTTGTATATATTTTGTATTTGTAGTGTTTGTATTCAACTAATTATATTTAAACCCATTTTCATGACAAGACGCTGACTCCACTAGTAAAATACAATAATATTATACCATCAAAAAAGCATCTGAAACCATATGAATTCATAAAACCCTTCCCCTCACCCCCTTCATCATAAACAATTTCTACCTTTAAAAAAGTCATTACCATCACCATAAATCAAAACATTGGCTCCATTCCGAATGAACAGAACTTAGAGGAAGAAGGAAATGTTAAAAGACAGAAACGAAGAGGGGAAGGAGAAGGAAAGGAGGCAGAGAAGTGTGAAGCAGAGATTCACTCCCTGGGTGAGAGCGAGAGCTTCAGAGAAATTGCATTGAAATATGGAAAATTGCCCTGCAAGGTGCCAGCAGAGAGACACTATTAAGAGAGCCTCAAGATGTAGCCAATCACGTAACACATGATGTCCATGTAATGACAGATGGGCCACATTCACACTCTCTACTTTCAACGTATCTCAAATTCAGAGAACACATTACACTCAACAGGGCAGCGTTTCATTTTGTTAAGGACACATGTGTTGGAAAATGAGAAAATACCTATGGCGTCTCGCAGGTGCATGATGGGTTTGGTTGACTTTCCAAAGCTGGCAACGGTTTAATGCAGAGGCAAATTACAAATCCATGCTTTCAGAGTGAATTATGACTAAATGTATATGGCACATTGACAAAAACTAAATGACAAAAAAAGTTTTAGGTTGATGAATATATGTCAACAGCTACAATCACTTAGAGAGTCAAAATAACATATATAGTCAATATAGTTTGTGGACATATCGTTATATAGCATATACACTCAAAAAATTGTTCAAACTACTTATTTAGTTGAAACACAATTCTTATTTTATTTAATTTTTGACAGTTTTAATTGCAATCCACTTAAATTTGTAAGTCAACTTAATTGATTTGTATTGTGACAACAGAATGGAGTGTGGAACCCAGCAATTTGACAGTGTATAGTAACATATATAGTTTGTGCAAGAAACATTATTTGAATTATTACCTTTTATTACCCCTGATGCATTTTCAGGAGTCACACTAGTAATTTTGTTTTGCACATATATGTTTTTTTTTTTGGACTCTAACAATGACAGCAGCCATTGACTTGCATTTGATGAATCACCAAGGACCACAGTTTCAGCTAAAAGTCTAATTTAATGTTAATAAAATGTACCTACTGTACATATTAGATGTGCTGACAGTGAGTACATTAACAGCACATATACTGTTTTTGGTGAACTGTGCCTTAAAGTGTAGTTAACTATTAATTGGAGCAGATCAAATGGGTGCAATAAACAAATGTGACCAAAAATAACTCAATGGTCCTATATAGTATTACATATTACTATATAATTTAACATTTTAGATGGCGTCAGTCATTATAGTATATTTTACTGCCTATGCAAACATAACTACATAAAACAAAACTTTATGTAAAGTACATAAAAAAGACATGATATAATATAACAAGCTGCAACAATGCTTAGGAACTAATCAGTGAATTTGACAAACTGGTCAATGATAATAATACTAATTATGATCAGATTTTTTAAAAACAAAAGACATTTAGATGGACAGAACTTGTAATTATATAGTTAAATAAAAACCCAAATGTGGGTCAAATATTGTCAAACCCAATCACTGGTTAAAAAATAATAATAATAATAAAATTGTAAATAGGGCGACATGGTGGCTCAGTGGTTAACACTGTCGCCTCAAAGCAAGAAGGTCGCTGGTTCGAGTCCCGGCTGGGTCAGTTGGCATTTCTGTGTGGAGTTTGCATGTTCTCCCCGTATTGGCGTCGGTTTCCTCTGGGTGCTTCGGTTTCCCCCACAGTTCAAAGACATGCTCTATAGGAGAACTGAATAAACTAAATTGACCGTAGTGTATGTGTGTGAATAAGTGTGTTTGGATGTTTCCCAGTACTGGGTTGCAGCTGGAAGGGCATCCGCTGTGTAAAACATATGCTGGATAAGTTGGTGGTTCATTCCGCTGTGGCGACCCCTGATGAATAAAGGGACTAAACTGAAGGAAAATGAATGAATGAATTGTAAATATTAATTTTAATTTATTAATTAGGTTTATTTCCCAGTGATGGGTTGCAGCTGGAAGGGCATCCGCTGCGTAAAACATATGCTGGATAAGTTGGCGGTTCATCCCGCTGTGGCGACCCCAGATTAGTAAAGGGACTAAGCCGAAAAGAAAATGAATGAATGAATGAATTAGGTTTAACCAGTGGTTGGGTTTGTCAATACAGTATTTGACTCAAATTAGGGTTGACACAAAATATTGTTTTAAAACTGTACAGCCCAAACTGTGGTAAAATTATTTAAATACAGACACATGTCCATCATTGTAATTCAATTATTACAGATTCTTTCACTACTTAAAAGCACATAAAACAATGATTGCTAATGATTTTAATTTCTAAATGATTTTTTTCAACTCAGTAGTTAGGTTAGCCTTTTCCTCCCAAATATAAGTTAAAGGAACTCACCATTTTTCATTCAGATCATACCTCCCTGTTCAAAATGACTTCCCTATAACACAAATTGAAAGTTTCTTTGAGTTCTCCTTAAATAGTTTTCAATCCATAGGCCAAACACTTTAACGTATTAATATAGATTTCAGCATCAGCTGTTTTCACAAAATGTCTGGAATGATTCATTCAAGGATCCAGTCTCTTTAAACTTTCAGACAAGACAAGACTAGTTCTAAGTTGTTGGGGGTTTTTTCACACTAGTTGTGTCAAACTGTTGTATAATTGCAGTTATCACACTCATAGGAGTGCAATATGACTGACTCAGCACAGATGTGATTACTTATGGCTAAATCACATATTATGTTTATATACTCTATAGCCATGACACTGCTATTTATGTGATATGTCTCAATTTTTGTCCTTAAAACACTGCTGACCATTTACATATTGCAAACTACATGACAGCTAATATCCAAAAAAAGCACAATAGGGACACTATTAAGTTTAAAATGGCAGCATCTGATCTCAAGTCCCTGAAAGACAGAAAAAAAAACTAAGCTCAAAGTGATATAGCTTGGGTTAGCGTAGCATCCCGTTACCTATTAAATGCAGCATGCGCACCTCCTGCCAGAGCTCTGATCACACCCTGCATTTAAAAGCTCCACTAAGTAAACGCACTCCGCTAAGACACATTAAACCTAGCTGTCATCACACTTAGTCAGTGCACAAACATGCTAATGCTAATTACATCGTAGGCTGTGCTTTTCCTCGCGACACTCCCTAACAGCGTAGCGGAGGTAAAGAGGCCACAGCGGGAATGCTAATGAACAGTAGCAAAACAAAGCCTTCCCTAATGACAGCTCTCAGATAACAGGGTACAGGCTGGCCAAGAAGAGCTGCTCTCTCTCTCTCTTTTTTCACCCTTCTCTTTTTCTCAGACACTGTTAATTAGACCGGCTATATTTGGAAAGTATAAGCAAAAACTAAAAGCGTGAATGCAGCACTTCTACACAGATGTCGTCGGCTATAAAGGCTTATTTACGCTTTTGTTTTACTGTAGTGCGAACATCAGGGTGATTTACCGGGTTAACCCGAACATTTGTTTGACAGGAGCATTTTTCTTTTATGCATGACTCTCTAAATTGATTCTCGCTTGGTCTTGGATTACACAAAATGGAGTACTGCTTACGACTTGCTAACAAGATAAACCGACTGCCACTTTTACAGATACGCAGATGATGCACCTGAGGCACATAAAAACTCAGGGGATGCATTGGATACAAAAATGTATTATACAAAGCCAGCGTTTGAAAAACGATGACTAGGACACAAACTAAATCCAATGCATTATCAACAAGGGTTTCGTGGGATTTCGGCCAAAAAAAAGAGAGATGACGATAGCGAAAAGTAAACAGAATGAGGGTTTTTAAAGCCATTTTTAAAAGCACATGCCATTTCATCCTTGATGTAATGAAAACTAATTATAAGTTAAATTTCCTAATATGTTTTAAATGCCCTTAAAAAAATAGTTCACCCTAAAATTAAAATCATCCCATTATTTACTCACAATCCTTGGTGTATATGACTTTTTTCTGTCAGACAAGTTGGAATCGTTTTAAATTATATCCTGGCTCCTCCATGCTGTATAATGGTGTTAGATAATGACTTTTATTTTGAAACCCTCAAATCCATTGTTAAATTAACCCATACAACGCCAGGGGGTTAACACGTGTCTTATAATGCGGATCGATGTGTTTTTGTAACAGAAATATTTCTAATTGTTAAATGATCAACTCTATTCACTGATGTATAGGATGGATGATGATGTAAGACACATTCATAGCGGAAGTTCGCAGGAACCATAGAAACCATTTGTTTACCATAGAAGACAATGGCGAACAAGAAAACTAGTTGGTTTCGCATTACTGTATAACATTATACACTATAATAATTTTACAATGCCACGTACAAGTGTCTACCTGTCTTGCGTGATATGTCGTATACGTCAATCGTGCATTATGCACATTCGGCCACCGCTAGAAAATATTGGAGTTAATAATTTACAAACTTGAAATATTTATTACAAAAACACATTGATTCAGCTTAAAAAGACATGCATTAACCCAACTAGTGACATATGGGTTAGTTTGATAATGGATTTATGCTCTTTTGAAAGCTTTAAATTAAAAGTCACTATCCAACACATTATACAGCATTAAAAAGTGAGGATAAAATTTAAAACTACATCGACTGTGTTCATCAGAGACAAAAACAGGTCACACACAGAAGATGGCTTAAGGATGAGTACATCACAGGGTCATTTATATATATATATATATATATATATATATATACAGTTGTGGCCAAAAGTTTTGAGAATGACACAAATAACAGTTTTCACAAAGTTTGCTGCTAAACTGCTTTTAGATCTTTGTTTCAGTTGTTTCTGTGATGTACTGAAATATAATTACAAGCACTTCATACATTTCAAATCTTTTATCGACAATTACATGACATTTATGCAAAGAGTCAGTATTTGCAGTGTTGGCCCTTCTTTTTCAGGACCTCTGCAATTCGACTGGGCATGCTCTCAATCAACTTCTGGGCCAAATCCTGACTGATAGCAACCCATTCTTTCATAATCACTACTTGGAGTTTGTCAGAATTAGTGGGTTTTTGTTTGTCCACCCGCCTCTTGAGGATTGACCACAAGTTCTCAATGGGATTAAGTTCTGGGGAGTTTCCAGGCCATGGACCCAAAATTTCAACGTTTTGGTCCCCGAGCCACATAGATACCACTTTTGCCTTATGGCACGGTGCTCCATCGTGCTGGAAAATGCATTGTTCTTCACCAAACTGTTGTTGGATTGTTGGAAGATGTTGCTGTTGGAGGGTGTTTTCGTACTGTTCTTTATTCATGGCTGTGTTTTTGGGCAAAATTGTGAGTGAGCCCACTCCCTTGGATGAGAAGCAACCAAACACATGAATGGTCTCAGGATGCTTTACTGTTGGCATGACACAGGACTGATGGTAGCGCTCACCTTTTCTTCTTTGGACAAGCCTTTTTCCAGATGCCCCAAACAATCGGAAAAGTGCTTCATCTGAGAATATGACTTCGCCCCAGTCCTCAGCAGTCCATTCGCCATACTTTTTGCAGAAGATCAATCTGTCCCTGATGTTTTTTTGGAGAGAAGTGGCTTCTTTACTGCCCTTCTTGACACCAGGTCATCTTCCAATAGTCTTCACCTCACTGTGCGTGCAGATGCGCTCACACCTGCCTGCTGCCATTCCTGAGCAAGCTCTGCACTGGTGGCACTCCAATCCCGCAACTGAATCCTCTTAAGGAGACGATCCTGGCACTTGCTGGACTTTCTTGGACGCCGTGAAGCCTTTTTAACAAGAATTGAACCTCTTTCCTTGAAGTTTTTGATGATCCTATAAATTGTTGATTTAGGTGCAATCTTAGTAGCCACAATATCCTTGCCTGTGAAGCCATTTTTATGCAACGCAATGATGGCTGCACGCGTTTCTTTGCAGGTCACCATGGTTAACAATGGAAGAACAATGATTTCAAGCATCACCCTCCTTTTAACATGTCAAGTCTGCCATTCTAACCCAATCAGCCTGACATAATGATCTCCAGTCTTGTGCTCGTCAACATTCTCACCTGAGTTAACAAGACGAGTACTGAAATGATCTCAGCAGGTCCTTTAATGATTAAGCAGCAGGTCCTTCAGGATTAAGTTAATTTTCATGGCAAAGAAGGACTATGCAGTTCATCTGATCACTCTTCATAACATTCTGGACTATATGCAAATTGCTATTATAAAAACTTAAGCAGCAACTTTTCTAATTTCCAATATTTATGTCAATCTCAAAACTTTTGGCCACGACTGTACATCCTAAGGAGGCTACAAAATGAGAAGATAGCAAAGACTCATTTTGTATGATTCAAAAATATAGCAATACATTACAGCTATTTTCAATTAAATTTACTTTTTTTCTATAGTGTTCTTATGCTTGGGTCAAATTGACCCTAGACCTGTAATTGTATTATTATATTGAATAAAAGTCATATTTCTGAAGGGTGCAAGCATAATTTTCAATACAACTAATGGGGTAATTCTGTGGTTATATCTGCCTGCTGGGTTTTTAATTAAATCAGAGGAATATAATAAAAAAAATCAAAGGGGAAATGAAGGTTAATGACAAAATTACTGTCATTATTTTACTTACATTATACATTACTGTGAAATAAAACATCAGTGTATATACATACAACCCAACCGTGCTCTATTAGACAGAGATCTGGTTACTGCAGAGGGCATTTGAGGTCACTGTCATGTTCAAGTAACCAGAGTGAGATGAATTGAGCTTTGTGACATTGCACGTTATCATTGTGGAAGTAGCAACACAAGATCAGCACACTGTGGTCATAAAAAGATGTGCACATGGTCAGCAACTATACTCAGGTAGTATGGCAAGAAATTCTGCTGCACTTATTTATTCTTTTATTTTTTTAAAGAGCAAATATGGTAACACTTTAGTTTAGGTCACAATTCACTGTATTAACTAACCATGAACTAACCCTACTAGCTTAATAAACTACTGTTCATTAATAGGTAGAAGTTTAGGTTTTGGATAGGATTAGGGATTCAGAATAAGATCCTACATTATAACTACTAATGAACAGTTAATATCTTAATAATAGGCAGGAAATAAGCCAGTAGTTAATAGCATAAATTGTAACCTAAACTAAAGTTTTTACCTACATTTTTACCCAAAGGTACTTTATGATATGTTGCCATATGGCAACAATGTCCAATAGTGGATCTAACTTAGACATTTCTAATTTAGAATTTTCCTTACAATTAATAATTTTGTTGTTTGAAAGGATTTAATTGGTGTTGCAGTATTATAAGCTTTAACACAAAACTTATAAATGACACCTTATACATGCTTTCCAACAACTGATATTCCAACAGCTTTCATTTATTCCATCTTTTTTGCTGAATACTATTGAAAACAAACATAATATTGTATTATCATGTATACAACATACAGTAAATATAAATATTTTCTCCAGTAAATATTATAACAAATAAATAAGTCTAATATATCCAGATGCATCAGAATAATGTAGCTACTAGCTAACAATGTTTATATATTATTCTATATGCTATACTACGCCTGTCTTATATGCCTCTGAGCTAACTTACCTGAACTGTCTCCATCACTGCTCTTATCAAATGTCCAATCTACATCATTCTCATGGTCACTAAAACCCATCTCATCCTCACTTTCATCTGCAGGAAGAGCCAGTTCTGTCCTTTTCTTCTTTCACTTACCATAGAACATGGTGGTGCTCGCTAATACACTGTTCTCTGTATTTATATCTAATCAAAAGTATTGCCATTAAAATTTGATTTTATCCATAATTAAAATGCCATTACCATATGACTAATCATCATTATACTGTTAGCATTCATGTTGTTATTGTTACAACTTAAAAGATCACAGCTGACCTTGCTAGCTAGCTAAGCTACTGCAATATTGCACATTCCACTATTGGACAGTGTTGCCATTTGGCAACACATACATTGGATTGATCACACATTTCTTTGTGGATCTGACATAATTTGATCCTTTGTTTTTATTTACATTTACATTTGCATTCAGCAATTACTCACAATAAACGCCAGTCTGTCAGAAATCGCGCCACAGAAAAACACTACACGTCATGTGACTTAACCAAAGCACATCATTAACTAAGCTAAGGTCTTCTCTTTCCAACAAAAAAAAATTAGAACGTTGGTCTTAAAGAAACAGGCAGGGGAATAAACATAAATATCATGTTGCCATATGGCAACACCATGCGGTAGAGGGTTAAAGAATAAAGAAGCAAAAAGCACTATTTTGAAAAAAACAAATGATTAAAATAATATAGTTTTAAATGAACTACAACATGTGATAATGTAGCTGCCCGAATGTATTTTTTTGTGATCATTATTTTAAAAAATAAACATTGATTGAAACATTGGTTCATCCAGCATTATGTGACTGAAATTCGAAGGTGACTCTGACCTTGTCTGTGTTTTGTACCTGAGTGTTAGACACTCCTGTTGCCAATATTAGCTGTAAATGACATGTTGATGTATGACTTGTGGCTGTGAGAATTAAACGTGGTACATTCCTTCAGACAAATGTCGTATTGATATGTTTCGTCATATTAGAGGTACTTCCTCCCTTGCACAGAATATCTTTGCCACATGTATTGCAAATCTAATAGTGTCTGGAAGCAGACTTGGATTTGCAAGCTGAGACTGCATATCTCAGACTTGCAATGTCAGACACAATGCACTCAATGGAGCTAGTGACATCTCTGTGAGGGGTAGGATTAGGGGTGGTTAGGTGTGTGCATTAAAAAGCATTGCATGCAAATCACTTTGCAACTGCACCAAGTCTGCATCCAGACCCCTCTCATTCTATCACCTTTTTCAACAAAGTTTAAAAAAACCTTTGCAGGTTTGCCGATTGTGATGAACCGTGCATGTGCATTAAGAAATAAGGTCCTTATCGCAGGTCCTGGCGAATAGATACAACTGTAAAAACTCACTGCCTTCACTGTATGAGAGTGACTGAAAACATCAGAAAACAATAAATGGCATGGAAACGTGTGCACTCAAAAAATACGTTTGCTGTTTGTTCAAACTAATTATTTAAAATGAGTTAAAACAATTTAATTCTTACATTTTTACAAGTTTTTGACTCTTCTAAAGCATAAAAATACCATAAAATGTTTACAGATATTTAAGAAACACGCCAAGTGAACATTCTTGTTTATCTGAAAAACAATGCTGAAGTCAGTTATTCTGCTTTGAAAATGTCTGTTACGTGCTGGAACACTGTCTTTGTTTTGGTTCTTTTAACCCGCCCACTGCCAGTTTAACCAATTATATTTCAGCACCACAGGTTGCCTTGTTGGAAAACAGCATATTTCATTCATTCATTCAGAAAGGCTCTCAAAGCTTGCGCCCGTGACCGAAATACGTTAGCAGACTTCGAAATGAGACGCAGATTTAGAGTTCCACATGAGGTTATTAATTATCAAATAAAATAAATATTACGAACATAAAAACATTAGGTGAGCAGGTTACATTGTAACCTCGTGTCCTAACAACATGCTACCTGACAAGATACTCAGTGATAAGCAATTTGGCTGTTTGCACCAGACGAATAGAACCATTTCTAATATATCAATTTGAGGAGTTGGTTAGAACAAAAAATCATTTTACTATGGTAAATATTCCTTTTATCGCCTGCCGTTGCTTTTATATAGAACATGATTTAAACAAGCCTTTAGGCTCGATCGTCAGACTCGCTCCTGTTGGTCCTCAATCTGGCAACCCGCACTTGCGTTTGTTTTGATCCAGGAATGCAATACCTAGTTCAACCACTGGGTGTCAAACTTACATACTGCACCTTTAACTGTTTTACGTTCAACCCACTTATATTTGTAAAAATAATGAAATTAACTTTGCTGGTTCTTTGAAAGTAGAAACTAGTTTTAAAATGAAACCAGTTCTCAATACTCAACCCTAATCGCATATTTGAGTCACTGCTGTCTTTGTATCAGCTGAACCAGTTTGGTCAATCTCCTCTGACCTCAAAATGACTCAATAAGGCATTTTCACCAACAGATCTGTAGTTTGCTGGATATTGTCTTCTTTGCGGACCATTCTCTGTAGATCTTAGAGATGGTTGTCTGTAAAAAAAAATGCCAGTAGATCAGCAGTTTCTGAAATACTCTGAAAAACGGACTGTCTGACACCAACAACCTTGTCCCACTCAAAGTCTTGTAAATCACCTTTCAATCCCCATTCTGATGTTAAGGTAAAGTGCGCGTGAAACGTAAGTTGCTGAGACTTTTATTTCTGTATGTTGATGTACTTCTAACTGGAATTGAATATTGAGTGGGGTTTTCTTTTTGTATATCATTCCTTCATAGCAAACTAACAGTATTAAGAATATTGCAGCTGAAGCTGTCAAAGCCATGTCAACAGAGACGGACTAACTGATCAGACTTTGATTGAAAATAACCAAAAACAAACATTGGTCACACTTTATTTTAAGTAATATTTCACGCTATTAACAAACCATTATATAAGACTTTTAGCTGAATAAACTACTAATTAGCTGATTATTAAAAGTTATTAAGGTCATAGATCTTACGGAAATAAGATCTTACTTTATAAGTGCTAATAAACAGCTAATATCTTAATAATAGACAGGTAATAAGCCAAATTAAAGTGTTACACAAACATTTTTTTTCTTCAGTGGATTAGCTTGCATGGGTTAATTTTAACCTGAACAATGTGCACTAGCAAAATAAATATTGCAAATGTTGATTTCACACAGACTTTAAAACTTTAAAGTAGATTATCTTGACCACATCTACAGTACATGCTTAAATGCATTAATTTGCTGCCATATGACTGTCAGATTAGATATAGTATGAACATGCATCTAATAAAGTGACCTAGTAAAAGTGTGTATGTGTTTCAGCACCATGGACAGCGATATTGAAGGATACTTGCGGTCGGGAGGCTGGGACTGAACACAGAGGACATAACATGATAGATGTGTCTGATTATGATGGAAGACGCAATAAAAGAGCAATGCAAATTAACTAAAGGAGAAACAGGAGGAGTGTAACATTAGCATGTCATATGTTGCCTGAACCAAGAGCTGGGAAAAGTATTTTTCATTTGGTCAGGCAAAGAAGGAGGATAAAAATAATAGCAAATCCGCTCCATCATTTTAAATTCTTCAATTCTACTATGTGCCACCGCAATATTGACCAACTCTCAGTAAAAGTTTAGATTTTTGTGAATAATAAATGGGTGTAAACATAGTAAATGACAACATAGTTATGACATCCTCAGGTGAAGAGTAAGTAAATAATATATGAGCTAATGTATATGTCAGAAGATTACTCTGTGTCACTGTGATGCAGCAGAAGGAATCAGATTTCACCAGTTTTAATATATTGCCCTCTAGGATTATGCTATTGAAATCATTTGGCAACGATGATTGATTGTTTTGATGATGATTAATATAGATTGTATATAGATACAGTCATCAGCAAGGTGTAGTACATAATGTTGGTAAGTTTATCATCGAGGAGCACAATGTCATTAGAGTGAGACTATTTTACCTGTGACTTTACCTGTCTGTAAAATGAGATTGTATAGAAAAATGTAATGTTTGATGGTTAGTTTTCTGTCATTTAAACATGCATACAGACAGTTAAAATATATATTTCTATTTATTTCATTTGAAAAGAGTATCCATAGTGAAAATAAATAAATAAATAAATAAATAAATAAATAAATAAATAAATAAA
>CAIGQV010015114.1:40140-55998 GCA_903798115.1 Danio jaintianensis
CAGCTGTCTACTGCCATTTATGTGTTTGTGAGAAAAAACAGACAGAACGGTTTTAAAATAAAAGTCTTAAGCAGATGCTAAACCAAGATGTTTTCAGATTTAGTTTCATTGATTGGTGATTGATTATATTTATTCATGCAGCATCATGCAATTTATTAGTCATTTATTTATTTATTCAAACTCCTTCACCATTTGACCAATTTTCACAAAAAATGTGCCAGATAACCTTCAGACAATGTGACTACTACTACTACTAATAATAATAATAATAATACAAACAAGAAAGCAAGCAAACAAACAAATAAATATACAAGAAAAAAAGAAAAAACTTTTGATGAGGACCTCACCAATGTGATTGCCAGACTATATCACTGCAATGCATTATTGTAATTGAACCAAACTTGCGGAGCGTTCCAAATGGTATATATCACCCACCAAAGGGCACTTAAGACTGAAAACAATCATGGCTGCCATATTGAAGTGTTTTGTGTCACTCTGAATGGTAAATGCTTTAAAGGGATTAGGGCATACACTGTTAAAAAAATACTGTAAAATTCATAGCGTTACTAGCAATTTTGGCTGCCAGTGATACTGTAAAATTTACAAGAGCGCTGTAAATTTAACAATTACAATTGTGCTGTAAAACTTCAAGCTACACTTGTAAAATTTGCCAGTAATACTGTAAAAATTGCCAGTAATGCTGTAAAATTTACAAGGGCATCGCAAATGAATAATTACAATTGTGCTGTAAAACTACAGCACAGTTGTAATTGTTAACTTACAGTGCATTTGTACATTTTACAGTATTACTGGCAACCAGAATTTCTAGTAATGCTGTAAGTTTTACAGCATTTTTTACAGTGTAAGCATGAGCCTTTCTGAATGGAATGTGCTGTTCAACACCAAACAGCTTGCCTGAGCAATAGATAATAGGGTCCCAAAATGTGTTATTACAATCATGACCAGAGGTTACCTGCACATTTTTGGCACAGTGCCACCTAATGTGCAGGAGATATAACAAATATATATTCTTTTGCTTTTACTTCTGAATGGTTTGACCACAAATCGTAAGACATCTATCTGTCAATGCCATTCTATTGTTCTGTTCTTCAATCTATCATTGTGTCTTATCTATCCATTACTCATTTATTTAGCTAGTTTTTGTTGTGAATGTGCAGTATAAGATTTGTTAGTCAGACCCAAACTTAGCTTGTCTGAATACAGTATGTTGAATTTGATCTACATCTCTGTGGTGATCCAATGAGCAGAAGTCTTTAGGTATGTAATACCACATTCTCTAACTACACACCTCAATCATGTTTCATTCATGAACCATTTCCACTGACAGTGCAGTTGTTTGACTCACAAGATCTAAAACTGATATAAGGAAGAAAGAGTTTGATGATTGATTGATTGATTGATTGATTGATTGATTGATTGATTGATTGATTGATTGGTTGATTGATGAAGGGTTGAGTAATACTGAAAGATCACCTGCTTTATAAAGATCAGTTACTTTTGCATGCTCTCCCACACATGCAAAACAACCGATCACATAATGTTCTAATAAGGCACACTTGAGACTTCAAAATACAAATGTGAGTGTTTGAGAAGATGATGGGACCAGTTTCAAATAAGAATATGTGGGAGTTAGAGAGATCAGACAGACCGATGGATTAATCCGTCTTTCCAATGGTGTCTCTGGTACTCACCCGAGTCCAATACAATTGATCACGGAGAAGGGACAAAGAGACGAGAGTGGAGAACAAGACAAATCATTTTTGCAGGCATGCTTACACCAACTGCCTCTGCTGACCTGATTTCTATTCCACTGGCACAGACTCTCCAAGAATGTTATTGTGTTTCTGTCAGAGGTGCTTCAAGCTGATGGGCCGCCATGCCCGCTTGAAAAGAAAGGCAATTTCACATCTGGAGTAGGAATCTTCTCCCGTTGACAAAGACACAGCAAGTCGCCCCCTCATGCGTAATGCTTCTTATCAAAATAAAATGCAGAAATCAAGCTGATGGGATCGCAAAGTCTAATCAGATACCGAGTGCCTATGCTATCTGGCCTTATTAATCAACACAAACCACACTGACCTTTTCAAGCATTGTGATGGGACTGTTGAGCTCACATTCAATTAGAAGCTCATCAAGAGATGAGAAAAGCCCAGCATGGTTATGACCAGCTACAGTTAAATGCTGATAATGTCAATGAATCAATACAGAGAATGGTGAAAAGACCTCAGAAAAGAAGATTTGAGGAAAAGGACGTTTAGTGAGGTTATTGTTGGGTTCAAGAAACCAATTTGAGATGAATTGAGCTTTATGACATGGTGTGCTATCCTTCTGGAAGCCAACAAAACATGAGCAATCAGTGGTGGATAAAGAGATGGACATTGTCAGTAGCAATATACAGGTAGATCTCAGCTGGTACTAAGAGGTACAAAGTGTTATGTTATAAAAAGACGTTGACCTTGCCATAGTTAAGTTAACCTTGCACATGTACATTTTTAATACTTCAGCTGACCCTCATGCATTAATATTTCAATTTGACTACACATCACTTTTATATGCACATCTTCTTAATGGCATGACACTCCACAGACCCATTCACTGCAGTGGATAGATCATACAACACGTCAATTTATCAACTTCTCCTTAATAGTAAATATGTAATGTATGCTGTAAATATGTTTATTCCAATATCTGAAACCAATACATACATTATTTCAGTGAAAACAATAAGTTTTGTTTTTAGACGAGTAATTTGCTAGTCTAGTGTCAGTCATTGCGGGAGAGCAGATTTGAATTTAGCAGCTGATCAATGATACACTGAACATTGTAATTGTACCCTTCAGGGACAAGCTAAGACTAATTAAACTGTTGTGATTTTATGTGTCAAAGGGTTATGATTACAACGTTTTCCCCCATTTTATTTGGCAATATCACAGGCTGTAGTCGATTGCTAAGCCAAACTGCACTGCTTGTACACTGTTGACTCAGTAGATCCACATCAAACCTTCAGGTTCTTGTTTTTTTTTTCTCCAGAAAGATTTGAAAAGCTGAATACTTTTCTTAAAACTATAAAAAAATGAATAAAAAAAAAAACATTTTTTTGGATAAAAGAGGGATGCAGCACTATTCTGCAGGTAATATGAAACAATTAACATGAGGGCAAAATGAGCATGATATGCTGCCTTCAACAACCCGGTCACTTTCAAAGTGACTTTTTTTCCCATTTGGAGGCTAGGTTTGAACTTAAACAGATTATCTTGATCATGTATACATGTCTAAATGCACTGAATTTCCATCTCTTACTGTTTTATTGTACTGGTATTATAGGCACTATAGGCAATTTAGAAAAATCATTAATTCAATTTGGAACGAGCTCTGCATATCTATATAATTTGTGTATAAGAACAAAATAAAGAAAGAAAAAAGGCATCTGTAGCTATCACCTTCTGGCTTAGTTGCCATGTTTCGGCTGAGGAGTGTAAAGTCACCTCTGAGGATTGTGAATGAAATGGCAGTTAATCTGTCTGAAGTCTGTAGCTCATTCCACTGTGGACCTCAATAAGCCTGATGGATCACCGCTGAGTTTCTCTCCCTCCAAAAGCATCTTAGAAATAGAGAGAGAGGCAGCTCCAGACTGTTAATTTGTGTGTTTTCAGGCTTAATCAAAAGTAGGTATCAATAACATTGACAGCCTTGTACAGAGTGAATGGCACACAGAGAAACAATGCTCAACAATCATTTTTAACGATTTGTGATTATTAATACTTACCCTCAAAGGGAAAGACAACCTTGTGTTAAAAATTAAATGTGTACGAGAAATACAGTACATCTCCCAGCTAAATATGCAGTAATGCACATGTAGAGAGCCATGCAGGCTGATTTTCCTGAAAGGTCTTTCACTGGTCTGTTTTTTTTGAGCATTGCTACCAGCCTGACACAGCGTCATTGACTTATCCTGGCTTGAGTTTGGGGCAGGGTTATCTGTTTAACCAATGGCAGATGATGCTATGATGTTGTCATGTTGTAGGTGGTTGCTAGGGTGTTGCTATGCAGTTGAAAAAGTGATTTGAGTGATCTTATGCACTTAGTAGATAGTTGCAGGGATATTCTGGTTGGTCCCTAGATTGTTGCTAACAAGTTGCTGAATGTTCAGATTGATGACTACTTGCTACACATTTGCTAGGGTGTTCTGTTGGGGGGTTAGTGTGATTTCAAGTAGGAAATATTCCTGGATCAACATCTATGATGATCCTGGAACAACATTTCAATCAGCATTTTATGTTAAGTTTAGGCTTATGCTTATATGCTTTTACACCATTGTTATCCAACTATGAATCCCCTCTAAATGTGTAAATACTTTACAGTTAGGGTTAGGTTTAGGGGTAGGGATTGGGTATGGATTACATTTTAGAAAAGAAGTGATGTCCCTGGTTTAACATGGATGTTAATCCAGGATTGCATCATACTTGGCAAATCACAACCACAGCTAGAATGACAATACTCACTTGCTATGTACTTTGTATTACTGAAAAAAAAAAAGTTTCGCACTGAGTTTTTGTCTTGTTTCTAGTCTAAATATTTAAAAATTATTTAAGTCAATTAAAACATTTTGTTTTCAAAGATAAGTAGTCAAAATGTAGTCAGTTTTGCTTAAAACAAGCAAAACAATGCCTTTAAGGTTAGTAAAATAGTTTTCGTTTTTGGCTTGAAATAAGAACACTGTACTTACCCCACTGGCAGATTATTTTCAGTTCTAGTGCACCAGAGTCCAAACTCACAACCCTTGCTTGTTCAGGTGTTTTTGATTAGATTTAGAGTGCGACTCTGCAGCAATGTGGCTTTCCAGTGTCAGTCTTGCCCACCGTTTTACCAGGCATTTCCAGAGGATAGTGCTGTGCATATCCTGATGCTGCTATGCATTTGCTTTCTACATTCTCACTGGCCTGTTGCTAATGTGTTCTGGGTGGTAACTATGCAGTTGCCAAGGTCTTCTATGTATAAAAGAAATTCCCTTTCATGTAAAATCAGTTTACTTGGCAACCATGTTTTCAATCACACAGCATGCAATCACACCTATTTACCTGAAATCTGCAAACCTCAATAACTACTCTACGATTTTCAATAACTTTAGAATAGCAACACAGTCTGACATGAATAAGAATGACCCATTCCACCATGCTATGCCTTGCTTTTTTCTCATTCATAATATTATTAGTCAGCCATTGACAGCATGGGTTAGGGTGTTCCTATTTAGTTGTTATGGTGTACTGGATGGTTGCTGAGCAGTCAGATTCAAAAGAGGCCACCAGCAGGGTCTGATTGCATAGAAAAGCCCGCCTTTCCTCAACAAGCCACATGATTTGAGGTATCCGTCATGCCACAAATAATACAGAATGACAGTAAACTTTAATACATAGTGCCACAGTATTTATGCTCTTCAGAAAGCCAGTCAATGATTTACGATTATACACAGTGTGCACATTAAAGCAGTATAAGAGAGAGAGTGAAAAATTACACGCTTCGTCTTTTAGTTAACATCAAAGTTTTCAGTGTTACGGCTCCAAAGAAGTAGATTAATATTTCTCATATAATAATCGATCGCTCTAACTCACTGTGCAAAATTGCATTTTTTTTTAAATATGACGCACATTCACAGACCCACACCACTTCGCTGCTTCACAGCTCTCAGACTGGAAAAAGGAAATCGATGGGGGGAGAGCGAATCACTCAGCCCTCTCCGTGTCTCTCCCTCTCTTCCCAAACGAACAGCAGGACATAATAGCAAGTGACAGAAGTTAAGCGTCCCCAAAATCCAACACACACACCCTGACAAAAAGCACTAGCTCAAATAGTTCTGAGCAGTTCTGAAGCATATGTCTGTCTCCGGGCCAGATCATGGGGATGAAAGGAGAGACAGAGTGTATCCGAGAACGAGAGTCCAGCCGGCGGATTGCTTTTGGCGTGTTGTTCCGTGCACACATCTCCCTCGAGTCTTCTGTAACCTCTTCTCAGCTTGTCACCAGCCAGGAAAGAGGAGAGAGCGAGCGGGAAAAAAAGACTGAGAAGAGGAAAGAGAGAGATACAGAGATTGACATGAAGAAACAAAATCCACAGACAATGTGGCACTAAACCAGAGCATCACAAAGAGTCATAACAAAGACTAGAGTGACTGAGGAAAAAAAAATGTTTCTGAAGTTGTCAACGGGAGGAACAGATGAGAGACCCTGTTTTTACAGATTTTGTGTGTTTTTTATTTCTTCCTCTTTTGTAAACGAAGCTGAGTGACTTTTAGAGTACTGCGCCGCTGTTTTTTGGTAGTTTTGACATGTCTGAGAGTCTCTGTTGTGCTCTGTGAACATATCTCTGCCAGTGTGTCAGTGGTCTGTCTCGGCTGTCTGAAAACCTTGTGAATCAGCCAGACATTCTTCAAAACCTCCAAAATTTCACAAAGGTATACTGTATATTGTACACTATCATTCGAAAGTTTGGAGTTGGTAATGTTTTTAAAGTATTTTTGAAAGTCACTTATGCTCACCAAGACTGGAAAAAAAATTCTGAAAAGACAGTAAAATTGTGAAATATTAATACAATTTAAAATAACAGTTTTCTAATTAAATATACTAGTATAATTTTCAGTGTCAAATGATCAAAATCATTCATATTGTTGATTTGGTGCTCAACAAACATTTAAATAATGTATTTATTGTCACCTTTGATCAGCTGAATGAACCTTAATAAATAAAAGTTTCCATTTATTAAAATAAAATTTAAATAGATACAATGTTGTCATTTTACTTGCCCTCCTGTTGTTCCAAACCTGCATAATGGGTTTTTTTGCTGACGCATTGATTCAGTTTAGAGCAATTCTTGAGTTAGCAGCTCACTGGAGGGGAAGATTATTAATGAATAATGTCTTTCGGTCTATTCCTCACACAAAGCTGTTGTACGACTTCAAAAGGCTTTGATTATAGAGTAGCACACAAGTTATATGGATTTGGTAAATGGTGATTCTTTTATCATTATTTGAGCTTTTCTTTTATATAGGATCTGTGAAATATAAGAACTGTGTTTTGAAATATAACTTTTTGTGTTCAGTTTGTGTTAGTATGGCAGCCCTGTTAAACATATTTCCAGTGAACCAATCATAACAGGTCTGCTGAGATGCATTACTGTTTCCACATGGTATTGCCATGAATAAAAATGTGTTACTTGTGTTCAGATTTTGTCAAGACTCTTATTTCATCATGCTATTCCTTTTTTTGCATGAGCTCTTAGGCCCTATTCACATAGCATTGGGTTTAGGCCAATCTGCATAAGTTTAATATCATTTCAAAGCAATATAACCAGAAGGAGGAGAAAGAACCCCCCATATAAAATCCGACAACAACAGCAATGGCAGATTACAGAGCTGTGTTTGTGCTGCAAAGTACATTAGCACTATTAATATTACAACAAAACCTGGCAATGCTATATCAGCTAGTCTCCAGTGCTGAAGAAGAAATGCATTCTTCTATATCTTTTGGGACAATGCCACAAGAAGTATGTTTGCCTTATTATTGTTCACTTTCTCACATCAAGTCCCTTAAGGAACGTATTTAGTTAGCAGGCGAAAAGTATGTGGTCTTGTGTGGATTGTTCGAATGCAATTGATTACTAGGTGATGCGTTGAAGGAATCTCATCTTAATAGCAAGTATCCAATAGTATCTGGATGCAGTTTTGATTATGCAAGCTGAAACTGCAAGTCTTGGACTTGCAATGTCAGACATAATGCACTCAATGGAGCTAGTGACGTCATTGTGAGGGGTAGGGTTAGGGGTGGGGTTAGGTGTGTGCATTAAAAAGCATTGCATGCAGCTCAGATTGCAACTGCATTAGGTCTGCATCCTGACCCCTCTCGTATAAACAGTACCTGAAAATGTAATTATTTTATATACTGTCAGAAAAGTGTCTAATTCTTATGAATTAAATCAATTGCATTTGTACAAAAACTTATTTTTTTTAAATAGAGGTGTGCCCCCCACCAAATGTAACCAAAAAAAAAAGGTTGGCCCCTAAATACTGATAAGATACGGATGCTTATTAGATTCCTATACACACTGTACATGCTTTGTTAATTGAGTCTTAAAGCAAACCAGGACTAAATGTATTATTTTCATTCATCCTTAACTAACCAAAAGCAACAAACTGGAAACATTCAGTGTGAATCATTATATTTGGTGAAGAATGTAAAACAGTGCCTCACTTTGAACATAATGCTGTGACTGGATTGGTAAAAGAAAGCTATAATTGTTGTATAGTATTATTGGGTCATTTATTATCAAAGTAGGATGAGAGACACACTAGAAAAATCCAATACACACAATTGAGAATTTAAATATTTCGTAAACAATTCATCAAATGCTGCATTTAAATTATTCCCAAGATTGCAGAAGCTAGGTGAGTACATCTCCTCAAAAGATGCCAACTCGCTTCTTCATACTGACCTAGTCTGATAAATTTCACTTATATAAGATGACTCTCATGAAACTTTAATTCTCTGATATTCTCCTGGGCAATTACTGCTGTAAGCAGAGCTGTAAGTTTCATATTCCATTTTGTGAAATCAAAAAGTATGTTACATTCCATCCAAGATTGAGAAAAGTGTTTCCACACAGTATGCACATATCCATCATTGTATGCATCAAAACCAACATGTCTCAACATGATAGCCATTGTGTCTCCATTTGTCTCTGTCTAGAAAGTGCAATGCTTGCTAATAGGCATTATGGGCACTTATAGTACACTTATATAGAAAGAAAAAATATAGAATCCATGTTCCAAATTGGACACTGCCATAGGAGCACGCAGAGAGATTATGAGGGATGTTCTGTCTAGACAGTATTTGGCTGTTTTGTTTTGTTTTTATTATTCAAGGATGCTGCATAAAGATTCAATTTAAAGACAGTTTATGTATTAAAATGCACACCCTTACTATGCACAGATGAATTATGGAGGAAATTCTAGCTCCTTTGCCTCTCCTCCCTTGATAAGTCCATTACCTTGGCACTTGGCTGTGGCAAATTCACTAACGTGGGCCCGACTTCAAACCATTAATCAGGACTTCAACGCTTAGCACACCGTAAAAAGGTTATTTGTGTAATAGATAAAAGGGTGAAATGAATTAGCAGGCCAGAATGCAAAGCTCACTCTTTCTCTGTGGTTTTCTCACTCCGTCTTTCTCCCAAGCGGCAATGTGAAAGGCTGACCCCGCGTTCATCGCCATATAGCACTTTACTTTCAGCAGGAGAGCTAATGACAGTCTCAAAAGTAACCTTTGTGTACTCCTCTAAATTTACCTCAGTATCACTTAGAATCAAACACTCTCAGTTTCTAGTTTTCTGTGTGCTTCGTCTCTCTCATGTTCGGTGACGAGATGTGCTCTGATTTCCGCAGCAAGGAGAGAAGAATGAATAGTTAGCATTTGATTATCTCCTGCCAGAGCATATGGCTGCTGGCGTGTGATTAATCGAGACTCTTTTGAATGTAAATTCAGATCAGCTGTGGTTTTGTGATTGGCAATGGTAGCACATTAGCTTCCTTTATGTCATCAATGTATTTGCACTGGGTCATGTCATCTGTTTTATTCCCAAGCTGTGTTATTCGGAATTGGCATTTATGCATTTTATGCTTGAAATCATGTTAAAGTATGTGAGTTGCATAAATGTTCTTGGAGTCCGTTTTGACACAGTATTAATAAACACTCATGGGCCACTTTATTATACACATTACTGGTCACAACTGCCTAAAGGGGAAAATTCACCCAAAAATGAAATTTCTGATATTAATTACCCGCCATCATGTGATTCCAAAGCCTCCAGACCTTTGTTCATCATTGAAACACAAATTAAGATAATTTTGATGAAATCTGAGAGCTACCTCATCCTCCAGACAGCAACAGTCTCGATTTGACCAAAGTCTAAAAATACAAAAACAAAATTCTCAAAACAGTCCAGGTGGATATTTTGAATTTACGAGAGTTATTTTGTGTTCATAAAACAAAAATAATGACTTTATTCAACAGTTTCTTCTCAGTGTCAGTATAGGGCGCACATCACGTGCACAGTTTGCCCAGTAGCTCGCCACGTAGACCGATGGACTTGGGATGCGGAGCAGAGTGGACCGCGATGATATGGTTCGAGTCCGGAGAAGAACGGTTACAGAAACCAGGTAAAACAAAAGCAAAAACAAATAAAATTAAAAAATAACAGGCTGAAAACATGGTAAAATCTGAAAATGTGGTAAAATCGCACAGCCGCGATGGCTTTTCTTTTCTTTTCTAGATAGCTTTTGAAAACACTATTGGTTGGGTTTAGGGAAGGGGGTGGGTGGGTCAGTCGGTTAGTCAGTCGACAGCAAGCAATTGTATATTGCACCCTCTTGTGGATTTACGTAAGAAGAGGATGCACAAATGGCATGCACAAGAGAAATTTTAGATCATTAAAAAGTGTACACAGCGGTCTCTGGTGGATTTGCGAAAACAAGCAGACATACCTCCGAGTACGTATTTCGCTGTCCCTAGAAATGTAGACCTGTACATATCCACAATGAGCCTGGGTTGTTTAAATCAGCAATACCCATCAACGCATTTTCATTATTATTATTATTTTTTATTTTTTTTTATCATGATAATGATACATTAGGGATAAAGTACATCCAGGATGTTGTTGTTATAGAATAAACCCCATCAGGATTGTCGGGAGCCAAACACAAAGCAGCTGAAGGCCTGAAGACTGAAGGGCTTTATTCTGAGAATACAAGCATCCTGAATGTACTTTATAATGTTTTATTACATGGCTACTTGCCACAAAACATAAGAATTAGACACAAAACAATGTTCTGAGCTGCAATAGTTTATTAATTGATTAAATGCTTGAAACAGAAACGAAAACTGCTGGTGATGGAGTATACACTAACCTATGTATTATTCATTTACAAAATGGCACCAAACAGTCAAAAACTACGGTGTGATGGACAACCAGATACATATGAATGTGGATGTAAGTATATGGATGTAAACGTAGGCCTATTCACTGACATTCAAGGAGATCTGAAATTCCTGGATGAGCCTGTGTTATTCAGCAGTTGAGTTGACTGGCAATAACATACCTTAGAATGTCATGAATGACCAATTAGAATTGAGTATTCCAGACAGCCAGGTAATAAGATAACATAACACTGTCTGTTCTACATCCCAAAAGTGCTCTACTGGTTTGAGATCTGGTCACTTTTGAGTCCATCTGAGGATATTGAACATTCTCATGTTCAACAAAGTCGTTTGAGATGATTAGAGCTCTGTGACATTGTGCTTTATCCTGCTAGAAGTAGCATCACAAGATGAGCACACTGTGGTCATAAAGAGATGTACATGGTCAGTAACAATACTCCAGTAGACTGTGGAGTTTTAACAATGCTCAGTTGGTATTAAGGACCCCAAAGTGTACCAAAGTATCCCTCACACCATTACACCACCAGCAGCTTTAACCGTTGATACAAGATGGATGGATCAATGCTCTCATGTTGTTTATGCCAAATTCTGATGCTACCATCCATACAAATCGACCAGACAACCTTTTTGCAGTCTTCTTTTGTTCAGTTTTGGTGAAATTGGCTGTTTTCCTCTGTACTCTAGCATCGATGCAGCATTTTCACCCACAGAACTGCTGCTCACTGGATATCTATTTGAAATAATATTTCACAATATTACTGTTTTTATTAAGGTATTTTTTATTAAGGTATTTTTGATCAAATTAATGCGGTCGTGGTGAGCGTGAGAGTTTGCGTTAAAGTGCAACACATTGATCCAGGTGTCTATTTGCCTGTCTGTGTATTTAGTTGTCTACATGTCTTTCTGTCCATCAGTCCGTCCACCTGTCCATTAAATTCAAAGCTATCTACAGTCCAGAAATGAGAAAACAGCATTAACAAAAGATAGTAAGCGGTTGTCACACTTTTGTTCCACCACACGGTCCAGCAACACCGCCAGACTATCATAAACAGCATAAACCAGTTTGGACCAACATAAAATATAAGTCAAAACTGTTTTGAAATGATAATAAGAGTAATATAGTCTTTTAGACAACTTATCACACTCTTGGTCTACTCATTCATTCTTTGTCTCAAAAGCTTATAAATGTGCCTCTATAGCTTATAAATAATATATTTTTTTCACTTTCTCACCCTCTCTTCCATCACATCCTTGGTCTAATCTTTCATTTCTATACCTCATAGTTTCTTTCAACCTTTTGGCAGTATGTGTCACCCACCCGAATCCTGTTGAGCTGTTCATCAAAACACACATACACACAACTTTTCGTAGTCAGTGACAAGCTGCTAAATGACACTTTCATCCAGCACCTGCTCTGTGCTGACTGACAGCTCGTCCTCCCATGGCGAAGCGGTCTGTACACTTTCTAGATAGGCTTGACAATAATAGAAAAGCAAAGGCCTATGGGACTTTCTCCCCAAACGCCTCGTAAAACATTCAGATGGTGTAGTACTTTTCTAAGAGGGAGTTAGCATGGTGTAGCTTTTAGTGTTGGCAGACTATAGCTGCTTCAAAGTTAAGGGCTGGCTTGATCATGTGTATTTGTTCTACGTTTAATCAGGTGTAGTGTTTAAGAAGTTCCAGATCTGATACAAGTTGGAAAATGAAAGGTTTGATGGTGGATTGTGAGCGATTGACAAGAGTTCATATCAAATGGAAATTTATTTGTGATGTATTGGAATTAGCTGTGATTCAATGACTATTTAAATTATTTAAAAAGATCCATCACCCCCCAAAAATAAGCATTCTGTTAGTATTTACTCATGCTGATGTCATTCAAACTGATTTGCAGTCATTTTACTTAATCATAACTCATAATTAATAAAAGCATCTAAACACATTACATAAAAAGGCTTGAATGAATGAACGACTGAATGAATGATACAATGAATGGATGATACATGAACGATGGTTATTATTTCAGTCTTCAGAGTCACATGATCCTTTAGAATCAGTCTAATATGTTATTTTATATTTGACCTGTTATTGAATAGAAATTATAAATATTATTATGAATATTAAAACAGTATTTGCAGCTTTATGTATTTGTTTTCTTGCTAGTTTGCTTGTTTGTTTGGTTGTTTGTATGTTTGTTTATTTAATCAACTAATAGTTAAAAGTTAATAAAAGTATTTTTTTCAATAAAATATTTTTAATAAATTCAATAATATTATAGTTAAGCACTTGAATCAGAAAGAATCAGAAAGAGCTTTATTGCCAGGTATGTTCACACATACGAGGAATTTGTTTTCGTGACAGAGCTTCTACAGTGCAACAGAATTACAGAGACAGGACAAAAAACAGATAATAAATATATTTAAAAAAATGAAAGTTGTAGTGAATGCAAATATACAAATTGACAAGTGTATGTACAGGAATATTACTATATACAACAGCAGCTGTTATGTGCAAATTAGCATGTAAAATATGTTGTTAAATAAGTGTTTATGTGTATAAAAAGTGTATAGCAAGTAGTGATGTTTGTTCCATAATTACTATCATCAAGTGTTCATGAGATGGATTGCCTGAGGGAAGAAACTGTTTCTGTGTCGGGCTGTTCTGGTGCACAGTGCTCTGTAGCGTCGACCAGAAGGTAAAAGTTCAAAGAGGCAGTGTGCTGGGTGTGAGGGGTCCAGAGTGATTTTGGCAGCCCTTCTGCTTGCTCTGGATAAGTACAGTTCTTGGAGAGTAGGGAGGATTGTACCAGTGATTCGCTCAGCAGTCCGAACTATTCGACGTAGTCTTCGGAGGTCGGATTTGGTAGCTGAGCTAAACCAGACAGTTATTGAAGTGCAGAGGACTGATTCAATGATGGAAGTGTAGAACTGTTTCAGCAGCTCCTTTGGAAGGTTGAACTTCCTCAGCTGACGAAGGAAGTACAACCTCTGTTGAGCTTTTTTGACAATGGAGTCAATGTGAGTGTCCCACTTCAGATCCTGAGAGATGGTGATGCCCAGGAACCTGAATGACTCCACTGCTGCCACAATGCTGTCCATGATGCTCAATGGGGGGAGAGCAGGGGGGTTTCTCCTGAAGTCCACTATCATCTCCACTGTTTTGAGCGTGTTCAGCTCCAGGTTGTTGTGACTGCACCAGACAGCCAGCTCCTTAACCTCCTGTCTGTAAGCAGACTCGTCACCGTCCTGAATGAGGCCGATAAGTGTGGTGTCGTCTGCAAACTTCAAGATTTTGACAGAGGCGTCCTTTGAGGTGCAGTCATTTGTGTACAGTGAGAAGAGCAGAGGGGAGAGGACACACCCCTGGGGGGCGCCAGTGCTGATTGTGCGGGTACTGGATGAGAATTTTCCCAGCTTCACCAGCTGCTGCCTGTCCGTTAGGAAGCTGTTGATCCACTGACAGACAGAGTTGGGCACGGAGAGCTGAGTTAATTTGGGCAGGAGAAGTTTTGGGATGATAGTGTTGAAAGCCGAGCTGAAGTCAACAAACAAGATCCTCACATAGGTCCCTGGTCTGTCTAGGTGTTGCAGAACATAATGCACTCCCATATTGACTGCATCATCCACAGACCTGTTTGCTCTGTAGGCAAACTGAAGAGAGTCCAGTGAGGGTTCAGTGATGTCCTTCAGGTGGGCCAGCACCAGTTTTTCAAAAGACTTCATGACCACAGATGTTAGCGCCACCAGTCTGTAGTCATTTAGTCCTGTAAGTTTGGGTTTCTTTGGGATGGGGATGATGGTGGAGCGTTTAAAGCAGGAGGGCACTTCACACAGCTCCAGTGATCTGTTGAAGATCAGGGTGAAGATGGGGGCCAGTTGGTCAGCACAGGATTTTAGACAGGCTGGTGTTACAAAATCTGGGCCTGGTGCTTTTTTCCTCTTCTGTTTTTGGAAGACCTGGCGCACATCATCTTCACTGAACTGAAGTGTGGGGGAGACGGGGTGTGGTGGAGGTGTTGATGGTGGTGTGAAGAGCAGTTCAGAGTGGGTGTGGGGTGTTTTCTCAAACCTGCAGTAAAACTCATTCAGGTCGTTTGCAAGTCGTTCGTTGTCTACAGTGCTGGGGGATGGTTTCTTGTAGTTTGTGATGTTTTTCAAACTTTTCCACATGGATGCTGAGTCGCTGGAAGAGAACTGACTCCTTAGTTTCTCAGAATAGTTCCTTTTTGCCACTCTGATCTCCTTTTCCAGTGTGTATTTGGCCTGTTTATACAAGGCCCTCTCCCCATTCCTGTAAGCAACCTCCTTGGCCTGACGCAGCTGTCTGAGTTTTACAGTGAACCACGGTTTGTCATTGTTGTATGTGAGTTGAGTCCTGGTAGGAATGCACATGTCTTCAAAGAAACTGATATAAGATGTTACAGTTTCTGTGAGCTCATCTAGATCGTTTGCAGCAGCTTCAAAAACACTCCAGTCAGTGAGGTCGAAACAGGCTTGTAGATCCCGCTCTGTTTCGTTAGTCCATCTTTTCACAGATCTTAATACAGGTTTGGCTGTTTTCAGTTTCTGCCTGTAGGTTGGTATGAGATGAATCAAACAATGGTCAGAGTGCCCCAAAGCTGCTCGTTGGACCGAGCGGTATGCATCCTTTATTGTGGTATAGCAGTGATCCAATATGTTACTGTCTCTTGTGGGACATGTAACATGCTGTCTATATTTTGGCAGTTCGCGGGATAGTTTTGCTTTGTTAGCAAAACACTATGAACACTATATACACCAAAACACTATATACACTATGAACAGCAGCTACGTTAATTATTCTCTTTATTCTCTATTTCCACCTAGGGATACTCATCCCG
>CAIGQV010015130.1:0-16622 GCA_903798115.1 Danio jaintianensis
GTGTCTGTGGTTTGTAAGGTCAGTGTTCAGCAGCAGCCTCCGCTGGACGTCTTCACTGGTGTGCTGTGGATCTTCAGGTTGGATTTCTCAGAGCCCGCTGTGGCCCCGGGGCCCATCCTCTTCTTGATCTCCGCAGCCATGGTCATGAAGGCCTGCTCGACATTCGTGGAGCTCTTAGCGCTCGTCTCCAGGAACGGGATGCTCAGAGAGTCCGCAAACTCCTGAAAGACACACACACACACAGATCAACAGATGCTTTCATCAGAAAAGAGGTTGTTATATATTAGAATATAATGTAATTCATATAGGGTTGTCACGATACTGGAATTTGGTACCAATCGATACTGAAATTTGATTGGCCATTGTGTTCACGTACTCAACAGAAATGACTGTGATTGGCCGTGAAGGTCATCAGTTCACCAAACTCACCGCTGTTTACTGAGTGTAACCACAGATACAGGGACACATGGAGTGTTTTAAAGCCGTGATTCATCAGCGGATCGCTAGTATCTCAGCTTATAGACAAACCAGCTGATCGACGTGACTTTAAAACACTCCAGTGTATCTGTATCTCCCTGTATCTGTGGTTACACTCAGTAAACATCGGTGAGTTCGGTGAACTGATGACCACAGTGGCAACCACAGTGGCAAATCAGCTCTATTTAAGAACGTGCTCAACAGCGCTCAAATGTCAGCGGGAAATGTTTTTAAAATCTCCGATTGGTACCGAATTCCAGTATCGTGACGACCCTAAATTCATATAACGCTTAATACTGTAAAACAATTTATCTCAAACAATCTCATACAATCAAATCTTGTGTGACTGTGTGTTCATAAAGGTTTTATTATTTTTCAAATACTTCCCAAGTTACACACAATCAAATGGGAAAAAAATAGTATAATATTTACAAATATATATTTATTTATATTTAAATATAATTATTTATATATATAAAATATATATATATTTTGAAGATTTTTCAGTTAAATAGATTACAAATTACAGCTCTCAGTGCATTATTTGATAATTAATACCAATTCAGTCATTTTGGTTCATTTATTTATTTACAACTTTCATTTATTTATGTTGCTTGTTTGAAGGAAAAACTCATTTATTTTGGGCATATTATTTCTGAAAAGAAGACAATATTTTTTGCTTGACTAGAAAATGCTTCTTGATTTAAGAATTTTTAGATATTTAGCCTAAAAACAACACAAAAAATCTAATTACTTTGTTTGCAGTGTGTGCTAAAAAATGACTGCTAGAAACCTGAAAAGCACTGTTTATTTTAGCAGAATCTTTGCTATATTGTATTCTCTTGTGTTTTAGCATGTAGACCGATTTTTTCTGTATTTTTATTTGACGGTGTCCTGTTTGTTTTTTTTAACTGAACATATCATATACTGAACCATACTGAAACTGTGACCATCACTGTGATCGAAAAAAAACCTTTGCTTAAGGGGGCTAATGAAATTGACCTTAAAATAGTTTAAAAAAATTTAAAACGCTTTTATTCTAGACGAAATAAAACAAATAAGACTTTCTCCAGAAGAAAAAATATTACAGGAAATACTGTGAAAAATTCCTGAATCTGATAAACATCATTTGGGAAATATTAGAAAAAAACTTCACAGGAGGGGGAATAATTCTGACTTCAACAGTAGATTCATGATTTTTTCCTTGTACCTTCGCCGCTGTGTAATCCACTACTTTCTTGGTGGTCAGATCACACTTGTTTCCCACCAGGAGTTTGTTGACGTTCTCACTCGCGTAGCGGTCGATCTCCTGAAGCCACTGCTTGACGTTATTGAAGGACTCCTGAGAAACACAGTCATGTTAAAGACAAACACACATACATACACACACACACACACACACAGAAGCAGTGTGTGTGAAAGGTCACTGGAGCATCGCTGTGCTGAAGGAATGTGTGGTCACCTGATCTGTGACATCATAGACCACGATGATGCCGTGAGCTCCTCTGTAGTAGCTGGAGGTGATGGTGCGAAAGCGCTCCTGACCGGCTGTGTCCCACTGAAAACACACACACACTGGTTTACCACTATGACAACATACAAATGCATTCAGAAGATTAATGTATTTGTAAATAAATGAAATCTTTCTATATTCATCAAAGACAAATGAAACTAATATTCACTATGTTCATGAAAAAGGTATTCAGTAAGCCTCAAGATGATTGGTAGTAGGGCTGGACGATATTGGAAAAATCTGATATTGCAGTATTTTACCTTTCTACATTGCAGAATATTTGAATGGCACTACTTGACGGTTTTCTGATGAGTTTAATAGTATTCAGGTAGAGAAATTTAATAATCGCAATGCAAAACATGATTTAATTACTTTGCTTTGTCTCATTTCTAGTCCAAATATCTAAAAATTCCTAGATCAAGAAAAAAAAAAATTGTTTTGTTTTCAACTTCAAGTCACAATTATGAGTTTTTCCTTAAAAAAAGTAAAATTATCTACCAGTGGGGTAAGTCAAATAATCTTGCTTTGAAACATATTTGGAGTAAAAACAAAACAAACAAACAAAACGTGAGAAAACTTGTTGCATAACTTGCAAAATTGTATTTAAATACAGTAAATAAATCAATGTATGTATTATATAACACACTTATGTTGCCATATATGAGTTATTGTGTTGAAATTTGGGGGAATACATATAAATCTAACTTACGATCCTTATGTACAATGCAGAAAAAAGTAATTAGACTGATAGAAAATGTGGGGTTTTTGGAGCATACAAATCCTTTATTTTTTAAATTGAAGATACTTAAGTTCAATGATTTGGTTACATTTAAAACAGCACAATTTATGTTTAAAGCTAGGAATAAATTACTTCCAAAATGCATACAAAAGTTTTTTGAGGAAAGACAAGGAGGATATAATCTGAGAGAAGAACAAAATTTTAGGAGGTTGAAAACAAGGACAACTTTAAAAAAAATGTCTGTATGTGGTGTGAAATTATGGAACAGATTTTCAAACAATGTCAGGATATTAATCAATTTTAGGGTGCTTTTACACCTGTGGATCGATTCTTTTGTTCCGAAACAGGGGTTAAAATTGTTACAATGTTTGTTTTTGCTCTTGGTGCGGGTTTGCTTTCACACGGCAAAGTTTCTAAACGGACCAAAAGAGCTAAAACAAGTCACATGCGAGTAAACTCTCCTCACATTGGTCAGAGTTTCATGGTTTATTTTGCAGAGTCCCGTTCAGCTGTCATGCGTCCTTTTTTAATTTATGACAATGAGCAATAAGACATTATAAGCGAAAAGCTGGCTTTCATTTTGAATGGTGACACCCACAGACATCGTCACCAAATATAAATCAGAGGTAAGACTTTCTCATAGCAGTTGGCTTATGCATTATAGGCTTTACATTATAGAGAGAAATAACAGATAAAGCAAGACTACAGTTCGGTCAATTTTCCTAACGGATAAACAGCTCTCGTTAATAGTTAACACGCTTTAACTTTCTTATTTGGCATGAAATGCACATTTATGAATGACATCCCGCCCTACTCATAATTCTCTCTTTATATAGCCGTATATATGCCTATTACATATCCATAATACTCTGTGATATAGTCTGGTTCGGATCGTATTGCTTTCTCACTACAATCGATCCGCTCCAGAGTTCGTTTCAATCGAGCCGAGACTACCTCATTCAGGCAATCTCGGACAGATTGTTTTGGCGTGGATCCGAGCGCGATTGCTGGATTCACATATGCCAAACGAACCGCGCTAACTGGGGAAATGCGCCTGGTTCCGAAACAAAAGTCTAGGTGTGAAAGCACCCTAAAAAGTTGTACAAATATATAATATTAAAGGAATATAATGATGAATAGAGGTGATTGAATAAGAATAAAATGAGAAAGGTATGATGAAATTCAATTAATGGCTGTTTGCAATACAATGTTTTTTCGGGGTCTGTGTTATAAATCGTAAATGTACAAATGGAATCAAACATAAAATATGTCATAGACGCCAAAAGGATAAAATATGTTTCATGTAAAAGAAGAGAGAGGTAAAAGAAGAAATAACTTGAAGTAATAGACGAAAGATGTGGGGAAAATAATAAGCTTGTGCTTCATCCCGCTCCATTTCGACCATGTTGAAATGTATTTTGTTTAAAGAATTGTTTTGTGTATGATTTTTCTGTTCGAAATAAACAAATAAATCAAATCAAATAAATACAATTCTGTAGCTCCTGGTCAACTATAATTCAGACTCAAACTTGCATATTTTGCAATGTGAATACTGCGGATGCGCACATCACGATATCGATGCAGAAACCATATATTGTGCAGGCCTAATTGGTAGTCTGTGTTATTAGTTTAATCAGTTGTTTTCTGAGAATAACTTACTTTGGAATGTCGTGATTGATCCCTAAAATGCAGCATTCTGATTGGTCAATGTAATATTTTTTTTATATACAGTACACGTTACTAAATGAAAACCTCAAAATGAAAAAAACAAATTCTGCACACTTACGATCTGTAGTTTGATGGTTTTCCCGTCGAGCTCTATGGTCCTGATCTTGAAGTCCACTCCTATCGTGCTGATGTAGCTCTCTGTATAAGTGTCGTCCTGAAGAAAGAAGTGCACAAAGTCTCAGATCAGACATTCAGCAACATACAGCTTGCTTACAGCTGAGTTTTAAAGACAAAAAAAACAACAGTTTTTAAAGTCAGTGTGAACCAGATGTAGCAGAGACTTGTATTTCAGTATGTTGATGTACTTCCCACTGAAACTGAATATTGAGCAGGGGGTGGGGCTTTCTTTTGAGCATCATTCCCTAATACATTTATGCATTTAGCAGACTCTTTTATCCAAGTGACCTACACCCGTGAACACACACACCCAGGGAGCAGTTGGGGATTCGGTGCCTTGGTATTGAGGTGGATATTTCAACAATTCCTGCTGGTACCAGGACTCGAACATGTGACCTCCACCTGGGATACTCATTCTGAGGTCCCTAGAGACTATGCAGCGCCATTGATCCAAGACCTGTGAAGAGATGATCCCAAGGTATCCATAATCCTGGACCAGGTCGTATCCCGAGCTGATGCTGTGGTCGTCATGGAGAAATGGAGTGCATGAGACTGATTCCTGAATGACCACTGTGATAAACGAGTCCCCACATTGATCCTGCGGGCCAACCTGACCGCCTGCCGGTGCCCTACTGACACCTGCAGCTTCTCCACAATGGACGTCCAGGTTCTTCAGCCTCCAGCGCCTAGATTGCAGCCCTGAACAGGAAGTTTGGCCAGAAGAATAATGGTCGTGCCCAACAGAGCCTAGTTTTCTCTCAAGGTTTTTTTTTCCTTCACTTCGTCAATTGGTGAAGTTTTTTTCCTCGCCACTGTCACCGCTGGCTTGCTCGGATCGGGACTTGTGGAGCTGTGCTTCGGTGGATTTGCTCTACAGTATTTGAACTTTCAGCAGTGAAATTTAAACCACACTGAACTGAACTAAACTGAACTTCAACTCTGAAATCTGGACTTTACTAGAACTATGTTAAGCTGCTTTGACACAATCTACATTGTAAAAAGCGCTATATAAATAAACTTGACTTGACCTTGGACCGCAAGTCCAGCTCTCTAACCATCAGCTGCCCCTCATAGCAAACTAACGATGAGAGAGAGAGTTTCGACATTTAATATGTATAATATATTAAATTGCTGTTATCTTTTTTTTTTATTTTGCCCTCTTCACTCTCAATTTCTTTATTCATTAAATCTATCCTCAGATCAGATAACCTATTGATATTTCTTTGTTTTTGTTTTCTTCCTGGCTCCAATGAGGGGGAGCTTGAGCTGTAGCTCCTCCTCCTATAAGCTGTTTTAATGCGTTCCCTCACCCCACCCCTAACCCTAACCCCAACCCCCAGTGACATCACTAGTAGAAGTGCAGCAAGGAGGAGCTAGAGCTCAAGCTCCCCCTTGCTGGAGCTCAGCTCTGCCCAAGTGGCTCTGCAGTGAGTACCACTTGGCTTCTCAGGCTATTTCATAGCGAAACCAAATCAAATTGACAACATTTTATAAATATCACTTTTCTATAATAATAAAAACATTTACAACAATAAAAAGACATCGACAGCAATAAATAACACACAAGTTAAAAATCTAAACTGTTTTTTAAGGTTTGCTTTTGATAAAAATTCTGGCATTTTAAGGATTCACATTTAAAAAGATTTCCTTTTAAGTCACTCTCAGACGTTCATCGAAGATTATCAAAACAAACTTTTTTTTCAGTGGATTAACTTTGTTCACGGGTTAATTGTTCACCTAAAGAATAACAATGTGCGCTAGCAAAATAACCATTGCAATTGTAAGTGTTTAAAGACCCAGAAAGTAAAAGAGTCTAATATTATGTTTTACATATGTAATATTGGGCGACACGGTGGCTCAGTGGTTAGCACTGTCGCCTCACAGCAAGAAGGTCGCTGGTTCGAGTCCCGGCTGGGTCAGTTGGCATTTCTGTGTGGAGTTTGCATGTTCTCCCCGTGTTGGCGTGGGTTTCCTCCGGGTGCTCCGGTTTCCCCCACAGTCCAAACACACGCGCTAAAAGGGAATTGAAGAAACTAAATTGGCCGTAGTGTATGAGTGTGAATGGATGTTTCCCAGTACTGGGTTGCAGCTGGAAGGGCATCCTCTGCGTAAAACATATGCTGGATAAGTTGGCGGTTCATTCCGCTGTGGTGACCCCTGATTAATAAAGGGACTAAGCCGAAGGAGAATGAATGATGTTATATTTTAAATTATGCTATAAATCTAAAATGAATTAAAATTTGAAATATTCTATTGTCGTTTAATTAATTCATATTTTGTAGCTTCTTTTAATGTCATAAAATGATTCTTGTTGCCTGTTTGGTGAAGCAAAAACGACACTTTCACCTTTAACATGAAGCTCTTTGACAGGCAAATCACCAGCGCAATAATAAAAGCCATTATCTGATCCGTGTGTGTATGCATGTGTATAAACAGTGGACTAGTAACTAATAACTTACAGCAAAGCGCAGCAGAAGGCAAGACTTCCCGACGCCCGAGTCTCCGATCAGCAGGAGCTTGAACAGGTAATCACTAAACGAGAAACCAGAAAACAATTAATAACAGCAATCAGCAAAACCAGTATTCTCTGACACTCCTCATCCGTGACGTGGAAGTGGCAATTATGTTACGTAACACAAGTGTGTGTGTGTCATCACATCTCAACGGCCGGTGTTACACATGATCACATGACCCTCGTGAATCACCAAATCTGCAGTTTCAGGCAAATCAAGACTAAAATTATAGAAGAAAATATTAATATTTCACATCTCAGGTCATAATTTAGCCAAAATCAAAAGTAAACATAATTTTTTGTAAGTAAAATAATTATTTGCTTACTAATAAAGAAATAAACTAAATTTAATAAAATAATAATGAATAACACACAATAAAAGTCACAGATCTGTAAAAAAAAAAAAAAAGACTGACTTGATAGCATTCTTGTGTATATCTGCCTTGTGTTTAACAGCAGAAATAAGCTCAAACTTTCATTTTTGGGTGAACTATCCCTTTAATACAGCAAATATTCACTACCATTGTATTACCAGGGTAAAACCCTATGCACTAAAAGGGTGGTGTGGTAACAGGTGATCTAATTTCCCATCATCCTCTAAAACAAAACTCAACATGTCAGCACGTTCAGGCCCAAGTTCACATATTTGACAGGAGATCAGCAGTTTAATAAGCCTGAATATGATTAAATCTCATAATAAACACAATCAGATGTGGTTCATTTCTGCACTTTCGTTCTTAACTTATCAGTTTAACAGCGACGTGGCACTTGAGTGTGTCAGAGAGCTGAAGAAACAGCCTGACAGTTATGATATATATCACAAATACACACGTTACTACGCTGAAACACATATGTAATAGTAATAAACGCTTGTAAATACATTTAAACGACTTCGTGGTTGGTTAAACATGCAAACAATGTTGTGATCAATAAGAGGAAATTAATCCTAATCCATATAGCGAGTGTTTTGTTTACTTAAAATATATGTAGATGTTGAATTTGGTGAATTTAAATAATAATAATAATAATAATGTAGATGACGAGTGCGCGCTCATGTGTTTGATGTGTCATCAGCGCTTTTCTTCACAAACTTACTATTCAGGATTCATGACGGACAGCACACGAAAATCCCCGGTTTATCTGTGGTTTTCTTCTCTGATATGAAGACGATTAATGTCCAGGACTTGTTTGCCGGTGATATCCGTTATTATTCGGTGTTAAAAGCGGGTTTTGGGGAGAAATGAGCGGAACCGGGATCCGGACACATTAAAAAATGGCTCCTCGACAGTGAAGTTTGAATAATCAGAGAGACGTTGGTCACTTTCGCTGGAGCACCCACCAAAATAAAAGTCACGACAAATAAATGACTACAAATACTTGATTAATATACATTTTTAGACATTTTATAATTTACTGTTACTATTGTATATTTTTCTCAATATTTTTTGCGAATGACGTTTTATTAGATGTAGCACATCATGGACTTTATATGGATGAACGTTACTGGAACGCTTGCACACGACTTTTATTCTGCAAGAAAACGAAAAAGTTTCTTGAGATAATTTTATTTTGCTTTTAAAGGCATTTGCTGGATCAGTGCATGTCTGCATGTTTTATAAAGTTCATATGTTTGTGGTTTTTCTGAACGAATTTAAACAATACCTTTCATTCATCCTATTGTCTAATAACAAAAGGGCTCTAACAACTGTGTCTCTGTTTGCAACTCTTTTCCTGTTTAATGATTAATCTTTGCTTTTTTCAATAAGTATTATTTATTTTTATTGCAATAACAGGCAATTACAATGTAAATACAGTAGAATAAGTATAATACAAACAATGCAAATATTACTTTTGCACAAAAAGTGAATGACACATTTTAAAGAAGTATTACAATAGTATGGCAAAGAGAACGATAGTGAGAAAGAAAAAAGACAATAAAATAATAAAGGAGAGAGAGGGCACATGAAAAAATAACACAAATTCATGCAGAATATTAAATAAAGCACATGTTTTAGAAGTTTTAATTGCTTTCTTGTTATAAGACTCAAGTACAGATCCAATTCTCATTTAAAAAATACAAAATTTGGTTTACATTTAGTATATTTACACTTATGTACAAGAAACTTTCCAATAAATAATATTAGGTTTATTCAAAAACTTGATATGTATTTTTATACCCCATGTGTTTAGCTGTTTCTCTTTTGTCTTTGTTTTTAATTTTTTTCATTGCATTGTTAAAGATAATTATTTGTTATTGTATGTATATGCGTATATTGTATACACTGTTTATGGGCTTAATAAAAACAAATGTTTTGTTAGACTATGTTTATTTGCGAGACGATTTCTGTCAAATTATTAACGCTTTAAAACGATCAAAACACGCAGAAAAAAAAAATTATCTTTACAAAACAGATTTAACGGGACACAAAAATAAAACATCTGTGAAAATAAAAACAATTTAGAAATATTTTATCATCATTCAGTGTAACAGATATAGGCTATTTATGTAAAATGACAACATTCTGACCTATTATAAAATATGTCAAATAAAAAATTTCATTCATTTTAGTCCCTTTATTCATCAGTTGTCGCCGCAGTGGAATGAACCACCAACTTATGCAGCATATGTTTTACACAGCGGATGCCCTTCCAGCCGCAACCCAGTATTGGGAAACACCCATACACGCTCACACACACTCATACACTACGGCCAATTTAGCTTATTCAATTCCCCTATAGCGCATGTGTTTGGACTGTGGGAGCACCCGGAGGAAACCCACGCCAACATGGGGAGAACATGCAAACTCCACACAGAAATGCCAACTGACCTAGTCTCGAACCAGTGACCTTCTTGCTGTGAGGCGATGGCGCTAACCACTGCACCACCGTGTCGCCCCAAAATAACAATTTTGTTATGTCAAATGATTACAAACTTAAAATGACATTTAATTAGTAATTTAATTACAACCCTGTTCTAAAGACATGGTTCTTGTCTGCAATATATAAACTACAACATTAGTGTGTTTCTTCTGCAAATAATGGCTAAAAATGATAGTAATAATTCATTAAAATTAAAAATTTATTTTAAAAGGGTCACATTCAAATGTAGAGGGGAAAATGTAGCTGTATTTAATCATTTTTATGCTTATTTTTGTCTTTAAGCATCAAATGCGTCCCGTAAAGCACATGAACAGTATTTCCTCCAGGTGGCGCTATAGTCACATTAAAATATACAGCTTTTTCCGGGATCATTGAGTCCATCGGTCAACTACACATCCTATTGTTTATTAAATCTCTCAGAAATTAATTATTAAACGCTGTGTGAGTTGCATTGTGTGTGTAGCATAACCCTCCATTTTGCTTTCTCTCCATAGATTTCACCAGCGGTTGAAAAGTATTAGCAAACTTTACCTCACAGAAGTGGCTGAAGTTCAATGTCAATGTGTTTTGACTCTTCATTTCTTCCAGGTTTGGGAAGATTTGTCAGCAGACTCTGATCCTGAACGGCGGTCTGAATGAAGGGGAAATGCTTCACCCTTATCCGAAAGCACAAGCACACAAATGCTATTAATACCCCTGCCTGATGACTGCCGTAGACGGATAATGAGATATCGACAGACACGGACAAACACAATGCAATGATGCTTTTATTGCAGTGTTACTGAGGAATGAGGTTAAGAGCCGTTTTCCTGTGTTTGTTTGCGACACTCATTGTTTTGTTTTCCCCCAAGCAAACACACCTATGAAGCTCATTCATTCACTGCCTAAACCAGTCTCGCAGATGTGCTTCATCTAAACACTATTCTAGTTTATAGTAAATGACGTAGTGTGAATTAATTCTACAGTTGCTATGGTAACACAACTACTATAGTAATATAAACAAATCAACCATTACTGTAGTTTTTTTACAGTGTATATTATACTAATACAACACATTTACTGTAGTAAAAACTGAAGTTTACTACAGTATTTATTAGTTTATCAGTTCGCTATATACAGGATGACGTAGCTTCCAGTGTTGTGAATAAAATAATATCATTCATTCATTTTCCTTCGGCTTAGTCTGTTTATTCAGCAGGGGTCGCCACAGCGGAATGAACCGCCAACTTATCCAGCATATGTTTTACACAGCGGATGCCCTTCAAGCTGCAACCCAGTACTGGGAAACATCCATACACACTCATTCACACACATACACTACGGCCAATTTAGTTTCTTAAATTCACCTATAGCGCATGTGTTTGAACTGTGGGGGAAACCCACGCCAACACGGGGAGAACATGCAAACTCCACACAGAAATGCCAACTGACCCAGCCGGGACTCGAACCAGCGACCTTCTTGCTGTGAGGCGACAGTGCTAACCACTGAGCCACCGTGTCGCCCAATATTACATATGTAAAACATAATATTAGACTCTTTTACTTTCTGGGTCTTTAAACACTTACAATTGCAATGGTTATTTTGCTAGCGCACATTGTTATTCTTTAGGTGAACAATTAACCCGTGAACAAAGTTAATCCGCTGACAAAAAAGTTTGTTTTGATAATCTTCGATGAACGTCTGAGAGTGACTTAAAAGGAAATCTTTTTTAAATGTGAATCCTTCAAAAATGCCAGAATTTTTATCGAAAGCAAACCTTAAAAAACAGTTTAGATTTTTGTCTTGTGTGTTATTTATTGCTGTCGATGTCTTTTTATTGTTGTAAATGTTTTTTATTATTATAGAAAAACGATATTTATAAAATGTTGTCAATTTGATTTGGTTTCTCTATGAAATAGCTGATATGACAATAAATTACCGTTAGTTTGCTACACTCAAAAAGCTGATTTGTTGGACTTACATAAAAAAAAGAGTGTCCAGTGGTTCCACGCAAGTGTGTTGAGTAGTTTCTACAAGCAACAATATAGTTGAGTGAACTTAAGAAATTCAGGTAAAGTCGACAAAATATTTCTTAGTACATACAACCCATTCAGATGTGTCACTACTGCATTTTAGTTATATGTATATTTTACTTAGTAATGTTATAATAGATTTGTGAACTTTCAATACGTAAGGTGAACACTTTTTTATTAACTTTTAAGTATTTGCTCTACAATGTTAAGTTGGCCAGTCAAACCCTTGTTAAGTAAAGCTTACAGTACTCAATTTCTGTAGAAATAACAGTTAACTTGTGTTCATTTAGCTACTTTTTTGTTTCATGTAATGTGAACAAGGGTGGGTGTAGTAAAACTAACAATAGCGAAAGTTCATTTTTTTGAGTGTATGAGTGAATGATGCCCCTACTCAATATTCAGTTTCAGTTGGAAGTACATCAACATACTAAAATACGAAAGTCTCCGCTACTCCTATAGCGCATGTCTTTGGACTGTGGAGGAAACCCACGCCAACACGGGGAGAACATCCAAACTCCACACAGAAATGCCAACTGACTCAGCCGGGACTCGAACCAGTGACCTTCTTGCTTTGAGGTAACAGTGCTAACCACTGAGCCAGCGTGCCGCCAATGATATAATATATATATATTATAATACAATATACTATAGTATGGTTTAAAAAACACAATAGTATTCGCTATAAATGACTATAGTATTTTTTCATGTGTGAGGCTTAAATAAATTGTGAAGGATTGTGTGATGATGAGAAATAAATGAAAGGACAAATATTTCAAATGGTTTCGAAATGACTTTGTGAAAAGTGCACTGACTTTGCTGTACCGCTGTGTTTTGCGTGTTTGCTACAGTAATTCTTGTGCTTGGGGATTGTGGAATAAAACAGCGATGATATCTGAGCATCTCAGGCAGATTGTGTTGCAGAGCCTGTGTGTGTGTGTTAGAGAGAGAGTGAATGTGCTTCTGTGTGTATGTGTGAGAGAATGTGTGTGTGAGAATGTGCTTCTCTCTCTGTGTGTCAGTGAATGTTCGAGTGTGTCAATGTGTGTATGAGTGAGAGATTCTGCGTGTATCAATGAGTGTAAGTGTGAGAGAGTGTATGTATCAGTGAGAGTGTGTGCCATTTTGTGTGTGACATATCGGGACACAAATGTGTATAATGTCATGAGTATGGCAGGTATTACAGGAGAAGGTGACTTACAAGGACATTGTAAAAGTCCTCAATTTTCAAAAGTCCTATAAATCATAAAGCTACATTTTTTATGATAATAAAAATGCAGTTTCCTGTGAGGGTTGAGTTTAGGGGCAGGCCAATAGAAAATACAACTTGCACAATATAAAAACCAATAAGCTGTGGAATGTCCCCGCAATTCACAAAAACAAACCTGTGTGGTGTTTTTTTTGTGTGTATGAGTGTGTGTGTGAGAGAAAGAGAGGGTGTGTGTTTGTGTTTGTCTGATTGAGAGTGTGCGTGTTCTGATGGGATAAATGGAAGGGGGGGGGTGTGGTTAACATTTCAAGACAAGCATAGGGACAGCGTGATTGACAGGCTGGAGGTGGTGATGTCACAGAGATGCTGTATATAAAGTCAGTGTGGGGAAAACTGATGATCTGACTTTATCTGGAGAGTTTTCCAAAGCCACAGGCAGTCACACACTCTTCACAGAGGACAAACACCGTGGTAAGACCTTCACTGGACTCTACCATACTTTGTACAGAAGTTATGAAGACGTAGCAGAGATCTTGTGTAGAGATTATTATTATTTTGTATACTTAAAGTGATTTGTGTATGAACAAAGTTAAATCTATGAGTGTAGGAAAATGTATAGTACTTTTAAATAGTTTTCTGTTGTAGTAGAAATAGTTTGACAAGGGTAAATTAGCAGTTTTTATGCAGAATTAATATAAATGATAGGATAAATTGTTAAATTAAACCTAAATTAAGCGTAAAGTTTACATTGGAGTTAATTGGGAGAGGCAAAAATAGAAAATAAATCCTATATTAAACTATATTAAAATTAAAAATGTTCAAAAATAATTAATAGACAGGGCTAAATAAATGAGTCAAATTAAACTTACAATTAAAAAGTGATAATTAAACTGAAAAGTAAATTAGTTTGCGGCAAAATGTAAGTAAAAATTTTGAAATAAAGTGGAATAAAATTACTTTTCAAAGCAGTTTTAAGCTCAAACTATAGAAATAAAACATGCAATGACAGAAAAAAACCAAAAAGTCCAAAATGTTCTTTGTTTTTTGTTGAGAAAATTAAATTAAAACTGAAACTGTGAGCAAAAGTAATTAAAAAGACTTATAGCACAATAAAAAAAATCTAATAAAATGATAATTAAGTAGAGAAAGTGAAGTAAAAACTTTTATAAAGTAAGAAAAAACAATGTATTATAAACAATTTATTATAAAAGTGCAAAATTATTCTGTAAAAGTGAAATAGCAGTAAAAAGCATCTCGTTTATCAGCATGTTCTCTGTCTGCACTTGTGGCGCAGTGTTTGATGGGATCTGAAACTGAAGTCCTCAAGGTGACCTGAGCTTTCCAGATCACTGGAGCCCGAAACTGCAGAAATACTTCAGTGGACTCGTGCAAAATGAGGCTGTTTAGTGAACATTTACTGCAGGGAATAACAGTTATGTTGAGTCGATGATGAGCAGTGTTGCGGGTAATGCATTACAAGTACCGCTAATTACGTAATAAAAGTACTTTTCTAAGTAAAGAGTAAAGTAACGCATTACTTTTTGAAATTAAGTAATAATATTTGAGTTACTTTACTACAACTTTACTTACTTTACTGATGTAATCCAAGTTACTTTTTAGTTGAATTAATCAGCTTTTAAAAAATAAATTGCTGTATATGTAGTCACTTTGAATCATGCTAAAGTAACTCAGAAGGAACGTAATGCATTACTTACCATTAAAAGTAACCAAGTAACGCAACTAGCTACTTTTTTAGAGAGTAACCCAGTATTGTAATCCATTACTTTCTAAAATAACTTTCCCTAACAGTGACGATGATAGTCAAGAAATCCCACAGAACTGCGACTCAAATTAAACCTGTGTGTTGAAGTTAAACAGAAAAGAGTTCGTTTAAGGTTACGATATTGAACAAACTTCAAATTTAAAATAAAGTTTGCATCAAAAATTTTTATTTACTCACTCTACAAGTTTCTTTCTTCTGTCAAACTCAAAAAAATATATATCTTGAAAGCTGGTAGCCATTAACTTCCATACAAAACACTATGGAAGTCAATGTCTACCGGTTTCCAGCATTCTTCAAAATATCTTCTTTACAGTTTGACAGATGAAAAACGCTCTGGTTTGAGAAGACAGATCTTTCAGTATTTTCTATGACTGACTAAGGTTTATCAGATGATTTGCAATCATTCAATGCATATTATTTTAACCCTTTATTATAGGGCACTCACTCATCAGAAAAACACTGGAGCATTTAAACTTTTATACCTTAAAAATGTAGATATTGTATTTAATGTAAAGGATGTTACCATATATGGTTCATCGCCCAGGTTTTTCAAGGGACAGTTCACCCAAAAGTGAAAAATCTATCATTTACTCACCCTTCACTTGTTCAAAACCTATTCGAGTTTCGTTCTTCTGTTAAACACAAAAGAAGATATTTTGAAAAATGTTTGACACCTCTAACTATTGACCTCAATTGTAATGTTCTCTTCCTACTATGGAAGTCAATGGACGCCAGCAACCAGCATTTTTCTAAATATCCTCTTTTGTGTTCAACAAAAGAAAGATATTCACAAAGGTTTAAAACCACACGAGTAAACGGTGAGGTAATTTTCAACTTTGGTATCGTCGTGAGTGAACCGCAGCTCATGTGATGCCCTTTTATTGGCACATCCATACATCGCTCATTTACTGACTGCAGATGCCTGACGTGTTCACACAAGCCGTGATATTGAAGACAGGTGTGTGTGTGTGTTATGGTTCCTCATGCAGACGATGGCTGATCATGATCTGGTTCTAAAGTGCTGGGGCGCCGTGGAGGCCGATTATACAGCTCACGGAGGAGAAGTTCTCAACCGGTTAGTTCCTTAAACTCTACTACTAGAACTAGGGCTGCATGATACTGGAAAAATATGCAATTGTTGTAATAACAGCTGCAATCCAGTACTGGGAAACATCCATACACTCTCGCATTCACACACACACACTCATACACTACGGCCAATTTAGCTTACACAATTCACCTATAGCGCATGTGTTTTGTCTGTGGGGGAAACCAGAGCACCTGGAGGAAACCCACACCAACACGGGGAGAACATGCAACCTCCACACAGAAACACCAACTGACCCAGCCGGGACTCGAACCAGCGACCTTGCTGTGAGGCGACAGTGCTAACCACTGAGCCACCGTGCCGCCATGTTTTAAAATAGTGATATTAAAATAAACAGGTATTATATATTTTTCAGATCTAAAAACTAGGTGCAAACATTTAGTCTTTAAAACACTATGAACGAGTGAAACCCTTCGCAGATATTCTGAATTAATCTTTCCAGCCAATAGCAGAACAGCAACTGCTGAGGAGGCGGGGCTAAAGATAGTAAGCTCCCTTCTGTTTGAAGTGAAGTGAAGTGAAGTGTAGTGTGGCCAAGTATGGTG